>CAXKVX010005104.1:0-131072 GCA_964058865.1 Eleocharis quinqueflora
ATACCACATTTGATACCAACTATCGATACCGATTTTTTTTATACACATTTAGTTGAGTTATCGTGCATATTATTTGAGTTATTATGCATGTTATACCATAACTATTTCAATACAAAAATAATATGTATAACTATATATTTCATTACAAAAATAACATGCATAATAACTCAAATAATGTGCACGATAACTCAATTAAAGATGCATAATAAAATCGATATCATTAGTCAATATCAAATATGATATCTACGTATCAGCTCCCAGTTAGAATAATTCAGCCGTAATCCCTCGTAACCATTTACGTGTGTGCATACTATATGTGACATTGATGTGTGCAGGAGCAGCCGGTTCTTGTTTTTCTACTGTGGAATTAATTTTCTTGCAAGATATACACACAGTCATACAGATATATAGTCTCGGAAATGTGATAGCCTAGAAGCCAGGTGTCCAATGGAGATGAGCTAAAAGCTCAGAATTTCAGAGTTGATGTGCTCTGAATGCATGCTTCTGTTGGAATTTTAGTTGGTATCTTATAAAACAAGATATTTTTGTTTGACAATCTGTGAATTAGTATATTCTCTCCTTTTCACCATTAATTAATTGTTCTATTTTCAGAGTCTCAAGCAGACCCTAATACCAGGTGTCACAAGAGCTTTATTTAGATTTTTCTTTTCTTTTTTTTTGTTTTATATACAAAAGATGTAAGGAAATATTAGCGTAATAGTAAACATTAAAACAATAATTATCATTACTGCAAGAGAAATAGTCAACAAATACAAACACGCTCTCTTACAGGTCCTCCGCACAGCACAAGTCTTTTGTTTTATATTACTAGTGAATATCAATCACAATTCTCTTTAGATAATGAACTGATACCAATCATTTTCACAGCTCAAATACCCTGCTTAGCAACTCTGTTTAGAGCATTCTAATCACTTAGAAAGAAAAGAGAACAAAAAACTATATTGTGTAATCTAGAGTTGATTTTATTACTCTATCACCTTTAGACCGAACTCATCCGAGAAACCTCACTACAACAGAAAAAAAATTTAATACTCTCTTTTTTATATGTTGTGCAAAACAAGAAATATTAAAAGAGTACAGTGGCATTTTATCAAAAAAAAAGAGTACAGTGGCACGACCGAGATTTATGTGAAAGATATTTAATAATTAATGCAGATTTCTTCATAACAACAGATATAAGGTGCTGATTGCTTCATAACAACATTTTTTTTATATGTGAAAAAGCAGGAAGAACTTTTAATATCGGGTGTTTTAAAAAAGCATATAAAAAGTTACCTTTAATATCGGGTGTTATAAAAAGATGATATAAAATGCTACTTTTAATATTGGCTCTTAAAAAGAGGGTATAAAAGATAGTTAATAATTAATGTTGATTGCTTCATAACAACAGATATAAAAGGGTCTGTAATATATGTTCTTTGGTAACAAGTATCAACGAATATAAAAGTCTGAAAGCACTTAACAATAGTATTGCGCGATTTTCTTTCCGTGGATAATCATATTACTCAATCTCATCGTTCATTACATTCAATCTAGCACTCAGAAAACATCTAAACAAGACCAGATTATTCCACAAATCACTCCCTCATTTTTGTATATATATCGACTCATCTCTCCCTCATCTTCATATGTTATATATTTTGCCAATTTAATTTTTTTTCATGTAAAGGCTCTTGTTAAACTTACATACCAGTTAAAAGAAAAGGTGTGGTTATGTTTTTAATTTGCTTTAGGACTTAACTGCTTAACACATAGTTCAATTAATTTTATTTTTAATGGTAAAATATTAAATTTTAACTATTAATTTTAAAAAAATAGTAAAATATTAAATATTATTTTTTATTTTATTCTTTATAGTAAAATATTAAATTATAAAGTTCAGATCTGGTGGGGCCATTGCTCGATGGCTGGCTGCAAATTTGATTTTTTTTATTTTTTTCGAGAACCTTTAATATTGGGTGTTGGACAATATGGGATATAAAAGGTGACTTCTAATACCGGTTGCTATGTAATAACAGATATAAAAGATGGCTTTTAATATCGGGTGCTATGTAACAACGGATATAAAAAGTGACATTTAATATTGATTGCTCTATAACAACTGATATAAAAGCCCAATCTTTAATATCGATTGTTTCCTGCCTTTAACAGCCCTCCCCTATAACACTCCCCTAATAGATACAAACAATCATTTTTTACCGGTATATTGTTTTTGTAGTAGTGCGCGCCCGACCTGAACTCGACCCAACCCGACCCAACCCGACCCCAAATGACTCGTAACTCGAGTTGAATTGACACATGAGCGACCATATGCCATAACACTTCATGCAATGCTAGCACCCATATTTCTCCCTTAATAATCTCAAATAAAAAAGCAAGCACAAATTAAAAAGAATATAATTTCAAATCAGCACCATATTTCTCCTTTAATAATCTCAAATTCCAAATCAAAAGCATCAAAAGAAATTTTAAAAAGAGGGAGTCGTGATATGAGCAAGAAAACTATCTATCCTGAAAAAGAGACTAGAAAAAGAGCACGCTCTGGCGTGACGGACTTGAAACGGGTGAGCCTCGGACGACAGTAGGGTTTGAGAAAAGGAGCAGTAAGGGGAAGAGATGCACGCCAGAATGGGGAGGAGAGAGAGAATGAGTGTGGGGGCAGAGAATAGGAGAGAAACAACGAACTAGGGTTTACAGAGAAGAGGACAGAGAGAGAGAGATGTGAGATATTTGAGGCTTGGACAGGATTAGCAGTACAAATAGGCGCGAATGTGTATTGGCATCCGGTCATGTTAAATAAAAACACGACAAGAACTTAACATAAAAGCTGTAAGCCTCAACATATGAGTGGGACTGTGTTTAAGATGCTCTAGACTGTGAAGATCTGGGTTCGAACCCCAAGATCCATTTTTTCACATCAAGATTTTATCCTCTATTAACATTTTTTCACATCAACATCAAATCCACATCAACAATTATAATTATTTAAATTATTTTAATCAAGTACCAAATAAAAAAAGTATATATATAACATTTATTAATTACAAGTCTTCTGCAACTTGATGCCACACAAAAACAATAAATAATGCCAAAATATGAACACCACATACGCAAAAATAATCCAATCATTGATGTCCACATAGTTGAATGTGTTCAAAATGCCATCGGCACGCAGCACTACAAAAGATCATAAGATGCTCCCATTCAAAGACCGTTATCATGCACTCTACAATGGAGCACTCATGTCTCTTCTCTGGAGGTTGTCATATTCTTCATCCAATGTATTTCCTCACCTCCTCCTGAAGCGTCAGAAACTAGTCATGATCGTCATGAGGAAATACATTAGGTTGAGAAGCATGCCACAGAGTCGAACATCCTAGATGTTCCTTAAATACAGTGTTGTCTTGTGTCCTTTCTCAATGGACTTAGAAATCAGCTATGTTTCTCTTGCTATAATGTCGTCTCATTGTAGTCCAAATATAGCTCTTTGAAGAAAATTTAGAATTATAATTGAACTGCCTACTAATATTAACAATTCAATTAATTATTAATACATGATGAAGTGAAAATTAGAAACTTTAGAATGAAAATAAACAAAGTTATCGAAGTAAATATATGTCCATCCTCAAATTAAAATTTATTAATCAAGTTGTATATTATTATTGTAATTTAACAAAGTCCATACAAATTTTTTTTCCAATTCATATATATATGTAGTGTTCCAGCAAAATTTCGTTTGTACTAACAATATTAGTACGTTTTATTTGAAGGAACAAAATTAGTGAGATGTTAAGCATATAACTACTTCATCGAGCAATAGTTTTGTTATTACTTACCAAGATAAACAAATAACAATAATGAGAAGTCAAACAAAATATCCTACTAGTGCATTTTTCTTCTATTTGGTTCGAACAAGAATACTATAACGAGAAGGGGTTTGTATTTGTCATTTAGTGCAATATATTCCTTCTTCTTGGCCTTTTTAGTGCATACCTTTAGAAAGTTCCAAATTGTGGATGTTGAGTCGATCGGGTCCTTGCGATGCAACCAAAAGTTTGTTAGAAGAAAGGGTCCCAAATGACGATCGCGACAGAAGAGAAAGTAGTGGAGAAGCAGAAAAGTGCGTTGAAGTCTTGTAGAAGACGATAGTGAAGAAAATACAGAGTAAGTGGGGACGATACTTGCCATGATGTTATTTTATTCTTTAAGGTTTATATATTTTTTTTGTTAATTAATATCGAGAATGTTCTCTGAGAAGATGTATCGTGTAGCAGAAAGCGAATGACCCAACCTGGTGCACCATAGGAAACGATAGGCTGTTGTGATTCAGGGGGGTTGAATATTATAAGTTGAGAATAGTACGAAACTTGATGCAAATAAAGGACTCAAATTTGTAGTAACACAAGCAACGGCAATTAAATATTTTTCTATCGAAAGTGCGCATGCAATGCTTAAAGGGCTAATATTTTTGTTAATTAGTGCGAAAGCGACGTTCTTTTCTTGACAAACCCAAAGTGACGTTCTAAATTATATTTTTGTTATTAATTAATGTTAGCTACAAATTCGAAGCATGTGCAAATTAATTAATTAAACGAACCAATGATTTGTTCTCTACAGTTCAGAGAACAAAAATCTTATACAAAATAGACAAATTCTGCTATATATATGGATAAAAAATAATTTAGATTGTTGTGTAAGACTGAATTTTATTTGTATTTTGATGCATTAGTGGTTATATCCTTTCGAAGGAACCTAATTCTATTTCCTATTTGGACAAGAATGGTTTTGTATGTTTATTTGGTAATGAAAATTTCAGTTTGTTTCAAAATTCAAAACAAGTTGCTTCTGGTTCTTAATCTTCTTATGACAATCATTATTTTCTTGAAATTGACACTTCACATACAGAAACCCTATGTATTGATCTAGAAAATGCAAATTAACTAATGAGAATTCAGCGACATTATGGCACAGACGCTTGGGACATATTTCTATTTAAAGAATCCAATGACTTGTGTCTAATGATATTATCACACCTTTAGACTTTACAAATTTCAAAGAATGTGTAATTTATATAAAGGAAAAACAAACTAATAAAAGCAAGTATGATGCCAAAATGTGTAATGATCTCTTGAAATTGATACATTCCGATATATGTGGTCCTTTTCCAAAGGCTACAAGAAATGGTCTCTGGTATTTTATCACATTCATAGATGATCATTCAAGATATGGACACATCTACTTGATTAAAGAAAAGGCTGAAGCACTAGACGTGTTCTAAAATTATAAAGCGAAAGTTGAGTTACAACTTAACAAACGCATTAAAGCCGTCAAATCTGATCGTGGTGGTGAATACTACGAAAGATATGACGGGTCAGGAGAACAACGTCCGAGACCCTTCGCAAAATTCTTAGAGGAGTGCGGGATTGTGCCACAGTATACATTTTGTCAGGCTCGCCTGCAATGAATGGTGTTGCTGAAAGGCGCAATCACGTCCTCAAAAACATAGTGAGAAGTACGATTGCTCGTACAACTCTACCAGAAAGTTTGTAGGGAGAAGCCTTGAAAACTGCAGCTTATATACTCAACAGAGGTCCACGGAAGTCTTTCATGCCATACCTACCAGAAAGTCTAGTCTAAATCATTTTCGGATTTGGGGATGTCCATCAGAAGCAAGGCCTTATAAGCCAACAAAAAAGAAACTAGATGAAAGAACTGTTAGTTGCTAGTTTGTTGGATACCCGGAAAGATTTAGAGGGCACAAATTCTATAATCCAATAGAACACACGATATTCGAGTTAGGAAATGCAAAAATGCATCTCATGTTAATGCACAAATTTTTCTAGGATAATGAGTTTGTGGGGGAGATATGACCATGGATGATATTTTGGAGGAAGAGACGGATAATGACATTTCGAACCTTCGTTTGAACTTTGTCACTATTTTAATATTGATAAATCCTGAAAATGCATCTCATGTCAATAGGCAAACTACACTACCTACTCAAATTCCGTAGGATAACATGAACAAAATGGACTCGAATCTATCCCAAATGGCGACGTTGTCATGGACAATGTCAATGGTCCTGAGCCTGTGAGAGATCCGGAAGTAGGTAATGATGTTCATGAAGCTGCTCCTCAATAAATTACAGAATTAGTACAAATTAGAAGATCCACTAAAGAGAACAGATATACCGAAAGATTTGCATATCTTCAAGAGCATGAATTTGACATAAGCATATTTGAAAATGATCCAAGAGATATCAAACAAGCTATGGAAAGTTCTAACTCTCATAAGTGGATCGATGTGATGAATGAATAGATGAAATCAATTAATGACAATGATGTGTGGGATATTATTTCATTGCCTAAGGACAAGAAAACTGTTGGTTGTAAGTGGATTTTCAAAACCAAACGGGATTCTAAAGGCAACGTTGAAAAATATAAAGCATGTCTTGTCGCTAAGGGTTTCACACAAAAATAAGGCATTGATTACAATGAAACCTTCTCTCCAGTTTCATCGAAAGATTCATTGAGAATCATATTGGCACTAGTAGCGCATTACAACTTGGAGCTCCATCAAATGGATGTAAAGACAGCTTTTCTCAATGGTGACATTGAGGAAACAATCTACATGAGGCAACCAGAAAACTTTGTGGTCGGTGATCCAAAGTCTATGGTATGTCAGCTTAAGAAATCTATTTATGGGCTCAAACAAGCATCTCGACAATGGTATTTGAATCACAACATAATTAGCTCATACGGTTTCGAGTCTAACTTAGTTGACGAATGCATATACCTTAAGTTCCGTGGTAGCAAGTTTACATATATGATCTTATATGTTGATTACATACTACTAGAAAGTAATGATAAGAACATGTTGCATCAAACTAAGAAATTTCTATTTAGAAATTTTGAGATGAAAGATCTTGATGATGCCTCATTTATTCTAGGAATAGAAATACTAAGGGACATAACTGAGGGTATTCTGAGAATATCCCAAAGAAATTACATTGATAAAATGCTAAGTAGGTATGGCATGAAAGACTGTAAACCATGTGATACATCTGTGGCTAAGGGAGACAAGTTCAGTCTAGCACAATGCCCTAAAACCGATTCAGGAAGACTTGTCAAGAAAGACATCCTATGCGTCTGTTGTAGGCAGTCCCATGTATGCCCAAGTGTGCACGAGATTGGACATAGCCTTTATTATGGGAATGCTAGGGCGATACTTAAGTAACCCAAGAATGGAGCACTCGAAAGCAGCGAAGAGGGAGCTGAGGTACCTGAAGAAAACAAGAGACTATATGTTCACATATCGGAGATTGGAAAAGTTCGAGGCCATTGGATATATCAATTCTGATTTTGGAGGCTGCGTAGATAGCATGAAGTCGACATTGGGATACATCTACATGATGGCAGGCGGCACTGTATCGTGGAAGAGTGCTAAACAGACACTCATAGCAGCTTCTACTATGGCGGCCGAGTTCATTGCATGCTACGAAGCCTCAAAGCATGGCGTGTGGCTCAGAAATTTTGTCACAAGGCTACAGGTGGTTCATACCATCAAGAGGCCACTTATGTTGATGTGTGACAACAATTCAGTCGTATTTTATGCGACAAACAATAGAAGCTCGACCAAGTCTAAATACATAGACATCAAGTTTCTGGCAGTAAAAAAAAGAGTACATAACAATGAGTTGAAGGTAGAGCATATTGGTACAGACTCCATGATTGTAGATACCCTTACAAAATCACTACCACCCAAGAAGTTTTATGAGCATGTTGCTCACATGGGCGTAGTACCTATGTTAGGATAGTTTAGGGAAAATATAGGAGTTTGATTTTGTTTTTTTTTTTAGTTCCATGCTATGTAATTTGTAACAAGTTATGATATATGCAAATTATATTTTTAAATCTCATTGTGTTCTTTCTTTAAAGTCTTGACCTCACTAAAGTAAAGAAATAAAGGGTGATCCATTCGGAAATAGACACGTAAAATCACACTCTCGTGTAATTTCTGAACTATAAGACCAAAGTCTAATTCATGTCATCTAGAAATATTTGGTACTATGATTTATATCGATAAAGTCACGAAGAAAATGTGGTGACTATCGTTTTAAGTCTTGTGCTGGTATAAATGATGGACCGAATTGTTTAAGAAATACGAACAGAAAGACAGAAAAGTTTAAAGTGATCTAGCCAGATCCAAGACATGTAATCAAATAGACCACACTTGTCCATGTGTGAGATTGTTGGAATTGAGACGTCAATTCCAATAAAATAAGTTTGGACTACGTGTTATATAATTACTGCATGTCATGTACTGTCACCAATATTACGAGGAGTAATATGTGGAAATATCGTAAAGGCGATTAATTCAATATTCAAGGCATTATACGTATTTCACTAAAATTTTGGACACGAATGCATATAGAACTAAAGTAAATTGATTATAATTATTAATGGACTGATTATGATCAATTAAACTATACATGGGTGTTAGTGTAAAGTCAGAAATATTATTTGGGCTAAACCTAACTTAATTTGAATCAATGCCCAAGCAAAACAGCACAAACGTAGAACTATTGCGATTGCAATAAGATTCATTGCGGTTGCAATATAGTAGGTGAAGAATGGCAACAAAATCTGCTATTTTGGCATGATTTATTGCGGTTGCAAAGGATCCCATTGTGGCCGCAAGAGACTTGGCAGAAACCTGCCAAGTCTAGAATTGCCAAGTCTATTGCAGCTGCAAAGAGATTTATTGTGACCGTAATAAATCTGGTGTAAGGTATGTTTTGACTGCCTAGATCTACCGTTATCTTTCTGATTGGATATTTTAGCTTTTGTACCAAATTAGTGGAAATATTTGCAGTACTAAATATTAGAATTTGGAAGATAATTGGAGAGAATATAATTTCAAATATTCACAAAATATTTGGTAATTAATTTGGCATATTTCCAAGATACACTTTCATCCCTATAAAAGGTCCCGGGTCTCCAGGCGTTAGGGGTAACGTTCAAACAGAAATTATACTGTTGTTAGGTCACATGAGTTGTGCATAATCTGATAACCTAGGCGGCCTAGGTTATGGACAATTGTTCGACTTAATTAAAATTTCAGGGACTTAATAGCAATTTTCTCAAATTCAATTTCAACACACAATAATGCAATTCAACAATTCAATCAAATTCTAATTTGCAGAAGCGTAATATCAATAAATCAATAGGTCCCAAATAATTTTAATTGGAATTCAATCAATTTTCCAATTGGCCAACTCAAATAACAATTCACTAATCCATAATTAAGTAATTCAAGCACAATTCACACAAGACAATTAGGAATTAATAAATTAGAAAGAGTAAAGAGATGGCTCAATCGCGTGTTGACGAAGTCCGGCTTGCACTAATGGCCTCGCCTACGTCTCCGGGTCCCCGGCGCCCTCGCTTCTTGCGGTAACAAGCCCGGTCTAGTCCACTAACGAGAAATACGTACAAAGCGGAATCCAATTCTCTTTACACACACCGGTAGAGTAGTTGGACCCTTGGTTTAATCACACGGTTCACAATTGGAAATAAGAGAAAATAGATAATGAATCACTAATCTAATAGCACAAGCAATCTCTCAACTAACACTAGAGTAATTTGGCTAATTAAAATTGGGAGGCTAGCTAATAAATTTTTCAAGTAAAATGAGCTCAAGAGTGCTTTTAATGGTTGCTGGGTTTTTTTGGTTTAAAGCTTTTTCTTTCAGGATGCTTCATGAAGAAGGAGATGGTCCCCTTTTATACCTTTTGATTTTTGTACAAAATTAGGTTTTCGGAACATAGCATTATAACACCAAGATCTATAGAACACATAGCGTTATAATGCTATCATGAGTCAGGACAAAATTTTGTGATGTTAGGTTCGTATTTTTGTGCAGAATTGACTTAGGGTTATAACGCCAAGATATGTGAAAAACATAGCGTTATAACGCCATCGAAGACAGGACAAAATTTTGTGACGCTTGAAATTTAATCTAGCGTTATAACGCCAAAGATATCATTATAACGCTTGACCAGAAAGATCCAATGATTAGAAAAAATTGGCAATCTGGACAGCTTGGCATTATAACGCCAAGTCTCTGAAAAATCTGGTTGAAAAACATGCTAGTAATCAAAACAATATTTTTGAGCAAATTAAAAGCACTTTGATAATCTTAGACAATATTTAAGACATAATCTTGAACATTTGAATTTTTATTTGATCATTTGCTATTTTAAAATTGAGTTTCAAAATCAGGAGTACACTGGCGTTATAACGCCAGACTTGACGATATAACGCTGGAGTTCAGGACATCCAAATTTGGCTAAGTTCCTGAATCTGGCGTTATAACACCAGACATGGCGTTATAACGCCAAGTCTCTGGATATTTTGATTCAAAAATTTGCTACTAAGCCAAACAATGTTTTTGATGAAATAAAGTTTTTATTCATAAACTTAGATGTTATATAAGACATGTTCTTGAAATTTTGAATTTTATTTCCTTTGTACTTAGCCATTTTACAGAATTTTAGCACTCTGTCGTTATATGGCGTTATAACGGTATGGTATATTTTGTTATGAATTTTGCTAATTATCTCCCAATTTTAAATAACCAAAGTTCTAGAGATTTAAACCTATTTAATCCTATGAAGTCTTGAGTTCTTCAGCTCTTAATCTTTCTTGGTTTAATCCCCTTGCTCAATTGATCTTGCTTTAATCACCTACATTAAATCTCACAAACATGCAAATATTTCTGAGATAAAACGTTGTTTTGCAAATCAACAAACTTGAGAAATTGTTTGAGTCAACATAGTCATCCAAATACTACTCCATAAAGTATTGGTACTCTGTCGAGACATTCGTGCTCGTTGGAGAAAAGAAAAGGCAACCTCGAATCGCTTGGAAGGACTTGTTGGGAACACACGACGTGAAGGCTCTTCCGCGAATCAAGACACATCTCCATCGTTTGATCAAGTTGAAGAACAAAGACAACAAAAGAGATGGAAAGTAAGTTTACCAAACTGCTTCCGCTCATTTTATTTCATTCATGTCGTAATGGAGATTATTTTGATTGAATTGCAATTGCTAGTTAGGGAAAAGATTTAATGACGATACCCTAATTTGAATTGCACCAACTAAATTTCCAACATAAATTCCCATTTGAACACTTGAATTGCTTGCTTGAATTGTTTGAATTGGCACTTGGCTTTTGGCACTGAACTGATGGCTTGTATTGTTTGAATTGGCACTGCCAGAATGCTTGATTGTTTGAACTATTGACTTGATAGTTTGAATTGCCAGATTGATAGTGCTAGTTTAATTATTTGCAGTTGCATGAAAAATGGTATATTTAGGAAAGTTAACTGAGCATGCTTTAATGAACTGGTTTGAATGCACCAACGTCAAGAAGGGAGAGAAGCCAGTTCAAGATCCTCAACTTAGAAGTAATTTATTGCTTTTGTGCCTTCTTGGCTGAGGGCTCTTGGATTGGCTTCTCTCCAGACACTTGGTACTGACACTTACTGGTGCTAGTTAGTTACTTGATAATACTTGTTTGCTTGCTTGATTTATACCATACAATCATACTATCTATCAATTCTCCTAAACAAGAAATGTTTGGTAGAAAGATGATAGTATGACTGTTGCAGTCTAAAGTATTTGGTACTGACACTTGATAATACTGGCACTTGTCACTTGTTTGACTTTATATGTGTATTTGGGTATCTTATTGGTTGGGTTCAACTTTATCATTTGTAATTTTAGAATTTTGTGATGTTTTGATTGTAAACATGTGGATGTGATGTGATAATTGTGTATATTTGATATATTGATGATATGTTTGATGTTTGATATATTGGTGATATGGTATGTTGTTTTTTATTATGATGTTTTTTTATTGTTGATGTATTGATTGGTGATGTTCTCTATTTGACATGTTTTTCCTTCTTTTACTTGTCTTTTATATAGAAATTCAAATTCTGGCTTTGGAAAAAATAAACGATTATATTTTAACATGTTTTACCATTTTGTTTCGTTCACTCAAACGAAACAATTAACGCAATTAATTACTCTGTCGTTTGATTAATGAAACGGTTAACGCAATTAATTACTATGTCGTTTGATTAACGAAACGGTTAACGCAACAACTCTCTGTACCGTTTGATTAACGAAACTGTTAACGATCACGACTAGTTTCGTGACTATTACGTTTGACACCCCTACATACAAACATGAATACATCATATTCAATTTCGCTAATAAATTGGCATATTACAAAATCATGACTTAATAAATCAATCACATAACTTGATCCCGATCTCACCCGATTCGACCTGAAATTCGAAAAATAGAGGCATGTTGCTTGATTTGAAATCTAGTCCAATCTCATCCAACTTGAACCTACACACAAGGACCAACGTTGTCCGACCAAAAAACTCATCTGATCTTGTTGTGACTCAACCTGCTATGCCCCAAAAAGCCAACACCATATGACCTGATTCGATCCAATCTCACCTGATCTAATACCAATACTCAGAAAATATCTATCTAATTCGATTCACAATTCATCTTCATCGAAAGTTAAACTATCATACCGGACTCGATCCGACCCGATCCAATCGAATATGTTCGATCCATCCGATTTATCATCTCTACAATAAATACATATCGATCACGTAAAATAATAACATTACTGAAGTCAGAAGAGTTGCTAGATTTTCATGTGCCTTTTCCCTGCGAGAACCCGCATTGCATGCTGCAAGCTTTGTGCAATGTTCTAAGTACTACTATTCAAACTGATAATTATTTGATTACTTATTGGACTGTCTAATTAATTAATGCTCTAAATTCGACCTCTAGTTGAGAAATTGCCACGGCAACCACTTTCGAATATCTTAAAAGGGAGTTGATATAGCGATACATTCATTGATATTTATATCGATTTCAACAGAACATGTCCAGTTGAGTTCAATTTGCATGTTGTTTTTGTTATCATGCATGTTGTTTTTTGTATTATACATGTTGTTTTTGTTATTATGCATATAATTGATCGGACGCTCCACTTAAAACGAATGTCGTTACGCTCATCGATGTGGACTGATCGAATTCAGTTGCATTTATTTTGAAAAATTATTCTAGTTATTATGCATGTTGTTTTTGTTATTGTGCATGTTGTTTTTTGTTATTATGCAAGTAATTAACATGCAAAATAATACAAATAAGATGCATAATAACAAAAACATCATGCATAATAACGAAAACATAATAAATCATAAGTAGAACAAAAAAACATAATGAACTTAGCATATAAGTATTTGACATTTTGACTGTTATACATGTTATTAGATGCACAATAACAAAAATAACATGTATAATAACGAAAACAATATGCATCATAAGTAAAACAAATTTTCGTCAGAACTCAACTGAACGTGTCTAGTGAATATCGATGACGAAATCGAAGTTAGAATCGACGGAACATTTTTCTATCTGAAATTATGCAATCTCTCCCGTCATAATCTGTATTACTGTATATATCTACATAATTAGAAGCTATAGTGTTGACAGTTGATTTTTTTTACATTTGGATTTCTCATTTCCGCGACTTGGGAAGTTGTTGTTCTACCGCGCAGCATCGACGGACGGTCCAGATTTTATGCGCTGTAAATTACGGACGGTTCAGATTTGATTCAGGAGGTCTGATAGTATAAAGTTTAGTTTGCACGAATCTCGATGCAAATCAAAGACTGAAATTTGTTGCACAACACGCACAGTGTCGATGATGCGCAGTAGAAGATCTCGTTCCCGCGACTTGGGTCTGCTGTGCTTTGCTTTTAAACTATAACTGTTACAAGTCGGAGACTCGGAGTTTCGACTTTCGACGAATCGAGATGATGAAAGCAGCCGATGAGCTAGCGTCGTAAATATTTATTTTATGGGCTTGTTACTCGTTTATGTTTTTCATTTTTTCTTTCTTTCTCCTCATTTATTGATACCTAATACCTTATATTTGTTAATAAAAAAAGTCAATAGCAGATGGTATGAGTTGACAACAAGAAAATGAAAGATGCATTTTCACCAAGGAAAAGAGAGAAAAGAAAATGAAAGATGTCATTTCCAACGTACATAATTATTAATTTGCTTTATGTAAGCTAAGATCAAATCATTGTAATGCATTATGTCTATTTATTTTGAAACAAATTTTGCATAGCTTCAGATTTGATAGTCAATAATATATCATTAAACTGATTATACCAGCACACAATAATTTCAAATTAAAGATATAAACATACAACACAAAAATTATCTCATTACAATCATTTCAATATTCACAATGAAGGAAAAAAATAAAATGAAAATAATACATCTAACTTGAAAAAATAAATACAAGAGCTATAACGAGACAAAATAGATAGCATAATTCTTGTCGTTTGATTTCATCAAAGAAGAAGCATTCATCTTCATACCTTTCTCGAGCATTCTTGTTTAGAGCTGGTTTATTTGCACATAGAGGAGAACTGAGACAACTTGGTGAAGAATAACATATTTCTCAGGATTTTAAATAAGGAAGTAGTCCAAATACATGCATTTGCTATCTTAGAAAACAAAATATTTACAATGATACAAATGCTAGATCTCATATTAGGTTTTTACCAGAAAATTACTGCTAAAAAAACTAACATAAGATCTGACTTTGATTTGTTGTTTGTTGTTAGCTAAGATATCAAATGCATTCATTAAGCTACTCATTCATCGAAACTCCAAGTAACATATTATCCAATAGCCACTACAACAGAAATGACTTTAATGTCGTCTAATTATCACAAAATCTTAGTGATATTCAGAGTTTAAAACACTAAATGATATTAACCCTGGTTATTTAATTAAAGCTGATGATAAAAGATACTTTTATCACCGGTTTTTAAGAAGCAACCGGTAGTAAAATCTTTATACAGATTGTTTGTTAATATTCGGTGATAAAATTTTTATCACCGAATATTAACAAACAACGGTGATAAAGATTTTATCACCGAATTTATTTTATAAACCATCATTAAAACTTTTGCAGTTTACAGTATTTTTGAAGCCAAAATATAATAACTAGCAACTGGGTCTGATGAGTAGACTTATTCTCATGAGTCTGCTTAACATCAGGAGGGGTAGTTATGGCATTTTAATAAAAATGATATTTTTGTATTCCCCAAAAATTACAAAAATAAGAATGATGGTATATTTGAAATTAATGACGTTTTTAGGTGAAATTTCAGAGATAAGAGATTTTTAGTGGTAAAAAATACAAATTTTTAATGGCAAAAACACGATTTCTCCTGACTAATCAGTGTATTCTGATCAGATACAAATATACAATATTTCAATTTTTTTTCAAATAGTGTATTCTCAACTGTGCAGAGAACAAATACAATGAACTTTTTAGGCATCTATCCATTTCTCTTTAGCCAAAATAGCAAGGCGCCGATTTATTTATTATAATAACACTAAAGCTTCTTTTACTTGATGATGATGTAAAATGAGATGTAATCAGTGACGTTGAAACAGTGATACTTGAAGTGAACGTGGCGAGAGGAGAAAGAGCCACGTCATATATGCATGTACTCTCCAATCTCAATTGGAAAAGAGGAGGGTTCGATGCTTACTTTTTTTTTTTTGTGCTTCATCATGTCTATTAACTTAAAAAATTAATTAATTAATTTTTTTAAGATTTTAAATATCAAAACTAATTGATTGAATATTTCATATATGTCATAATACATGTGTATAAAAAATATTGTAACATTTTAGTTTAATTTCATTGATCATTTAGAGCTAATAAAATCAACGGTTCAAATCCAACAATTTTGAACCGTTGATTTTGTTAGCTCTAGATGACCAATGAAATTAAACTAAAATGTTACAATATTTTTTATACACATGTATTATGACATATATGAAATATTAAATCAATTAGTTTTGATATTTAAAGTCTTAAAAATTAATTAATTAATATTTTAAGTTAATGGGCATGATGAGGCACAAAAAAAGTAGGTATTTGATCCCTTCTCATTGGAAAATGCATGAATAATTTAGAAGAAAAAAAGAAAAGCCATGCCTTCTGGTTTGCAAATGAGATATTTTACCGCGCAGCACAAATATTGTACGTATTGCGCAGTAAATTTCAGTATTTGATTTGCATCGAAATTCGTGCAAGCTAAACTTTATAATATCAGACCTCTTGAATCAAATCTGAGCCATTCATAATCTACATCACAGAAAATCTAAAGCATTCATTCATGCTGCACGATAGAGAATCTGCTTCTCTGATTTGTGGACTCGCCGTGTTAGAGCCAAATTAGCATGGACTTGAATTTATTAAGTTCATTGGTTAATTTAACTAAAATATTAAAACCAGTTTCGAACAAGAAATTCAAAATGTCATAATCAATATATTTTAATAGCCAATATTTTACATGCTAATTTGTTAGTTTCAGTTTTAGTAATGCAAAGTCGAGCAGTTCCCAAAATAATGAAAAATGGATGAATTATATATTTTTTCTTTTCGATTGATTGACTTCGTACTAAATAAATTCCAAAATTTTAAAAGTTGGAAATTAAAGATTAATTTTCAGGAACTGTCACGACTACTACTCGCTATGAAGATAATGAAAGTCACAACAAATTAGATATCTTGTTGTTAGATTTAAGAATTTTACATTAAAACCTACCTGAATTTTTTGGCCGTTTTTTCTTTATTCTCTCTTCTTTTTCTTTTCTAAATAAACCTTTTGGTTAGTGAAAATTTTCAAAAATATTACTTTTCAGGCCAGATAGACTTGCAAATATTTGCAAAACCCATTTCAGTCTAACTAACCAATTGTTGTCTTGTTGGTCTGATAAGAAAAGGTGTGTCATCAGCGTATAAAAGACAAAAGTTCTACATGCTGAAAATGTTGGAGCAAGGAAATTGATAGCATTAATTAATGATCCAAAGAGCCAAAAAAAAAGAAGCAATAACCAAATTGAGTGTATTCTCTTCAGATACAATTTTTCAATTTTTTTCAAATAGTGTATTCTAAACTGAGCAGAGAACAAATACAACGAACTTTTTAGGCATCTATCCATTTCTCTTGAGCCAAAATAGCAAGGCGCCAATTTATCTATACTTCTATATCTATACTATCTTATAAAGCATCTAAGAAATGGAGTTATTTATTTGGTCATAATCTTACCTTTTTTATGGACTAAAATGTCCTTCAAATCAGAGGATACTGATACATAATACTTGATTCTATAAGGACAGTAATGTCATTTGTACAAATTATATATGACAAATATTATAAGGCTAATTATTCACCTATTGAAACTATTATAAGGCAAATATTATAAGGCTAATTATTCACAAATTATATATGACAATAATGTCGCATTACCATACTAATGTAGCAAATATTTTAAACTATTCATTATTTTTTAACTAAAAAATTGGTCAAATACCACATAACTTTGACTATGACAAAGTAAACTCTCTCCCCATGGCCTTTCGCCTAGAAAAGCATCAGAACTAGAATAATAGTATTTTAAAAAATTATAGAATCATACTACTGACCAATAATTTCTGCCAACAATTTACAATTACAAGAAATTAACGAGTTAGTTAATTTGTAAATATATATATATATGAGGGGGGATCTGTGGCCTCCTTATCGTGGCCTCCACTTCGTAGCCTCCAGCCCTATTTTCCACCAAAATCAATGATATGGTCGATCCGGACCGTTCAAAACATTACTCATACTAATATAGACTTAGAGACTAAATTTTAGATTTTTTTATTTTTTTTACTATTTTATCTGACGGGTTGAAAATTGGATGTCTATAAGTCGTTAGATAAATCCAATTTTCAACCCGTCCGATAAAATAGTAAAAAAAATCTAAAATTTGGTCTCTAAGTCTATATTAGTATGAAGAATGTTTTCAACGGTCCGAATCGACCATTTTCATTGATTTTGACGAGGAGGCTAGAGGAGGCTACGAAAAAGGAGGCCAATGGATCCCCCCTCTATATATATATATATATATATATATATATATATATATATATATATATATATATATATATTTTGATATTTTGGTTAGACGTCAAATCATGAAATTAATGAAAATGTGCAATATTCATCCCTGCTTTGTAATTTTGTTTTGTTAATTATTTTTTCATGCATTTAATTTGAAGTTCAAAGATTCGCATTTACATATATTTTTCAAAATATAATTGATATTTGAAACTAATGTATTTTTTCAAAACTATTGTCTTATAAATTTTATGAGACCTACACATGATACAAGAACTAATTTTTATGGGACCTATATCATAGTCAAGAGAATTTAAACGAAGTTATTTTTGTCTTTTTTTATAACGTACATTTTACGAAATATTACTATACGAATTGCATAAATAATATATTTTATTTGCTAATGATTTTTTAAATATAGCATTGAAAATTATGCAATGTACGTATAAATCTGGATTACTATCCAATTTTTTTAAATATTTGTTTGAATCTTTGGATTAAATGTGTTAATTATTCCATTCAATTTCAGTTATTTTACTCTTTTCTCTATTGTTGTCTTGAAAAAAAAACCTCCATGGCGTCATTACATCGACTCAACAGCCGAGTAGAAGCAATAGGACAGATTCGAAAATAATCTGATGCAACCAGAAAATATATGTGTTTACCTTCTCAAATTTGGCTAAATACCCAATATCATGTATCAAGTAGCTATGTTTGTGCGTTCACCCAGGCTAAACCGCAGTGACACATAAGAGGCGCAAGCAATCGTTAGAGAGAGCTTCAACAACCTTATCAAGCGAGATCATATTTCGAAAAATTTGCTCAAAGAAATAGGAAATAATCTGATGCTAATTTAGCAACCAGAAAATATGTGTTTACCTTTTCAAATTTGGCTAAGTACTCAGTATTAGTTATCAGGTAGCTACATATGTGCGCTTCCCCGGGCTAAACTGTTGTGACTCTTGTCGTATGTCGCATGACGCATGACGCACACCGCATACCGCATGACGCGTGACGCATGACGAATGACGCTTGCCGCATGACGCATGCCACGTGACGCATGACCCATGTCACATTACCCTTGACGACGGATGACGCATGACGCAAGACGCATGCCGCATGACGCAAGACGCATGCCGCATGACGCAAGACGCATGCCGCATGACGCATGACCAATGGAGACTGATGACGTACGACAGATGACGCATGAACCAAGAAGCATGACGACCCATGCCGCATGCCGCATCCGCATCACGCATGCAGCATGATGCTTGACGCATGATGACGCATGACGCATGATGACGCATGATGCATGACACATGATGTATTACACACAACACATGACAAATCACTCATGCGGCATGACACATGACGCATGTCGCATTACGCATGGCGCATGATGCATGCCATATTGCTCATTACGCAAGTCGCATGACGTACGACAAATGACGCATGAACCAAGAAGCATGACGCATGTCGCATGCGTCATACCGCATGACGCATGATGCATGATGCATGACGCAAGCCGAATGACGCATGACACATGACACTTCGATCTTACATAACGCATGACGCATAAATCATGACGACCCATGACCAATGATGCATGACGCATGACGTATTACACACAACGCATGACAAATCAAGAGGGACATCCCGTAAGAATACAAATGTTTTTATTAGACCTGTTAGTAAAGTAACGCAACCAGGAGTTTACACGTCCAATGTAGTGTATCAGGAGGTTCTACAAGATGACTAATACTGATAAAGTGTAATATGCTCTCTTTCTTATGTTAAGTTTCATTTCTTAGCAGATGTGCTTTTAGCATTTTTATCTTTAGTTTTTCTTATGTTAGTATCTTTGAAGCAAACTAAATAATTAAGCTCATGTGATAATTTTGATTGTGACACTATTTGTTTTTTTGGGATTTTACTTGTGTGTTATTTTGTAAGCTGTCTGGATCAGTTTCTTTCTTATATTTATGTTGATATCACATCGGTGATATAGAGAATCATCGTCTAAATGAAATTGTTGTGCAGTGCATGTACATATTATATTGTTATGTAGTTGAAAGATAAATATGCGCGAAAAATTGTAAAAGCAGTTCTCCAAGCATTTATTTTTAATACAACTAATTGACAAGAACACATAATTTTGAATATGCGTCGAATAATTCACAAAAATGTGAAAAACGCAAGAATAACATTTGATCAAGACGCAATTTAAATAATTCTTTTTCATTTATAATGTCTTTCGTTACTTAGCACGAGCACTATTACTAGTTTATTATAATAACACTAAAGCTTCTTTTACTTGATGATGTAAAATGAGATGTAATCAGTGACGTTGAAACAGTGATAATTGAAGTGAACGTGGCGAGAGGAGAAAGAGCCACGTCATATATGCATGTACTCTCCAATCTCAATTGGAAAATGCATGACTAATTTAGAACAAAAGATCTTTACCGACGCAGCACAAATAATTTGAGTATTATGTAGCAAATTTCAGTTTTTGATTTGCATCGAAATTCGTACAAGCTAAATTTTATAATATCAAATCTTCTGAAGCAAATTTGGATCGTCCATGATCTACAGCGCAGAAAATCTGAAGCGTTCATACCTGCTGTGCGGCAGAGAATCTGCTTCCTCTGGTTTGTGGACTCGCCGTGTTAGAGCCAAATTAGCATGGACTTGAATTTATTAAGTTAATTGGTTAATTTAACTAAAATATTAAAACCAGTTTCGAACAAGAAATTCAAAATGTCATAATCAATATATTTTAATAATCAATATTTTACATGATAATTTGTTAGTTTCAGTTTTAGTAATTAATGCAAAGTCGAGCAATTCCCAAAATAATGAAAAATGGATGAATTATTTTTTCTTTTCAATTGATTGACTTCGTACTAAATAAATTCCAAAATTTTAAAAGTTGGAAATTAAAGATTAATTTTCAGGAACGATCACAACTACTACTCACTATGAAGATAATGAAAGTCGCAACAAATTAGATATCTTGTTGTTAGATTTAAGAATTTTACATTAAAACCTACCGGGACTTTTTGGTTAATCAATTATAAGATCTCTGTAATTCGGAGTTCAACTTTTGATTTGCTCTCACAAACTTCATGTACAATATTATAGTTACAACAAGGTTTCCATTTGCCAAACAACTTTACATGAACAAGGCATAAAACAAAATTTAAACATGATATATAAAATATATCAAAAAAACAACCATATGAAGAAATTTTGGTTCAAATTCTATAAAATCATAAACCCGCATAACCCCGTTTACAACATGTAGTCTGCCATCTTCTTTTTTTCTTCTTCTTAATTTCTTTCTTTCTTTTTGAAATCTCTACTACATGCGCATTCTCTCTTGTTTTTAGAAAATAAAAGACGGCTTAATTCAAAATGCATAAAGAGAACTGACAGATTTTTTTAGACATGTCGCATCATCTATTCTATCATCAGTTATATTTGTTTCTCTTCTCGCATTTATGTTAATTGAATGGCTAATATATTATGTAGAGTATAAATTGACAGTGGATGAACCAGGAGTACAAAACATGAACAATGCATATATACAAGTCTTTTCAATTGAAGAAGGTGAACAATAGGGTTGATCAGAGTCTAAGGGAAATCGTATCCTATGTTGAGATTTTTTTCTCAGCACTCTGCAGATCTATTGATCTGAACCGTCCGATCAAATGCTAACATTCATGATTTAATAATACTAAAACTCCTATTGTATTATATCAGTGACGCTCAAGCGTTGAGATTTAATCTGACCCTTCAGATAAAAAAATCAGCAGACTATCGAGAAAAATCAAAACGGAGAATATTTTCTCGAGTGTCGAAGGGTCTTAACTAATGTTTTAAAAACGGAATGCGCTCGACAGATGGAGGAGTTATCGTCAAGCGACTAATCGGTGTTCGATCGATTAATCAATTTTGCGAACGATTTGTCGTTTATATTTTAATATAAAAGTTTAATAATTCAATAAAACAAAATTACTTGCATATTGAAGAATATAATGTTAACTAATTTAATTTAAAAATAATATAAAATATTAAAAGTGTGAATTCATAATATTTGAGTAATTTAAAATATAGTATTCACATATTTATTATATTTTAATCAATTTGAAAAAATTAATTGCCAAATCAATCGACTTTGGCTGTCGATTACTCGATTCGTTAGTCGATTAAACATGTTTTGTGGCCGACCAATTATTTTTATCCGAAAAATAGTAATATACACTATACCTAACATTTTAACCATCGCCAACGGTTATCAAACGATTAATTAGTCTTAATAGACGATTTTTAAAACACTGGTCTGATCTTAACTAATCCTTTCAATTAAACACGTTTAGCTGGTAGGGGTGTAAACGGATCAGATAATATCCGATTTTATCTGTATCCGAAAAATAACAAAAAATTATCCGATTCGTATTCGTATATGAAGATATCTGTATCCGTATTCGAAAAATTTTAACAGATAAGGATACGATTTGACTATCATCTATCTGTATCAGACCGTTTAGCTATAATCTAATAATATCCGAAGTTATTGAAGATATTTGTATCCGATATTATCCGAATTCATAACAAAAAAAATCATATTATATATATATATATATATATATATATATATATATATTATTAGATTTTGTATGAAGATTACAAATCTAATTAAATTTATATATATTTTGTGTTTATGTATCACATTTTTTTATAGTTCACTGATGCATTTGAATAAACATATAACAAATAAGGATTATTTTTAGGAAGCGACTAACTGTCCCCCCTTACAAGCCCCCCTTACACGCCCCTCATATAAGTCTTTATACTCAAATGTAGTAGTCTTTATATTTTTTAGTATAAGTCTTTATACTAAAAAAATATCATCATTGCATTTGTTCAATAAAATATTTATACAAAGAATTAAAAATAATTTATCATTGCATTTGAATGGGGGGGGGCGCGTAAGGAGGACGCTAATATGGGGGACAGTTATATTTACTCTTATTTTTATTATCCGAATAATATTAATTTGGCAGAATTTCATATAAAGGCCTCTAAAACTTCAATATTACATATTTAGCCACTGAATTCTCATAATTACATATTTAACCATTTAAAACATAAAACGTTTCATATAAAGGCCTCTAAAACTTCAATATTACATATTTAGCCACTGAAATCTCCTAAATACAAACTCGACCCGGCTTGAACCCTAAGGCCGCGACCCGACGGCCCGACCCGAGGCAAACCCTTGCGGATCCGTAGAAAAAGCGAGGGTCGAAGACGGATTGCGACCATACTTTTTGGAAAAAACTTGTGTTAAAATTGACCCGCAAACCCGTCGACTCGGCCCTGCAAACCCGTCGGCCCGGCCAACCCGTCCACTCGGGCGAGTTAGGCCCGACACAGCCCGACACGTTTTCAATTCCCTACCTCTATTAGTGTTTTAGAGTGTCCGCACGAGTTTTAACACAGGTTTTTTCCAAAAAGGATGGCCACTACCCGTCTTCGACTCTAGAATTTTTTGGACGAGTTCGCACGAGTTTGCCTCCGATCGGGTCGGGCCAGATCGCGATCTCGGAGTTTTCGGGCCGGGTCAAACACATACGAATTTTGTCAAATACCTGAATAGAGGAGAGGAGAAGCGGTGTGAAATAAAGAAGCTAACGATTATACCCTTCTTCCCAAACCTGGTCCGACAAACTCGTGGCCCGGCCAACCCGTTGACTCGGGCGAATTTGACCCGATCCGACCTGGCCCGACCCGTTTTCAATTTCCTACCTCATTTAGTGTTTTAGAGTGGTAATTACCATTTAATTGTTAATTTACATTAAATTTGTTAATTTGCAGTTATGCTGGACAATAATAAAACATTTTGTGTTTTACTTGAATAAATATGTAATTATGAAATTTGAGTGGATAAATATGTAATTTGAACTTTTAGAAGCCTTTGTATGAAATATTTTGTATTTTAAATGGCTAAATATGTAATTATAAGATTTTTAGTGGCTAAATATGTAATATTGAAGTTTTAGAGGCCTTTATATGAAATTCTGCCTATTAATTTCGTATCTGTATTCGTCCGATATTTGATCCGTATCCGATATCCGATTAATATCCGATCCGTATCTGTATTCGAGACTATCCGAATTCATATCCGTATTCGAAAAATTTTAACGGATACGGATACGATAAGACGATTATCCGTCCGTATTCAATCCGTTTACACCTCTATTAGCTGGGCTTCCTCTCTCCTTGGGCTTTTCCGGATCTGTACAATGAGGCTTCGACCTTGCTTGTGTGACCTTAAAAGGCCTGTTAGCCTTAACACAAATTGAACTCGAGAAAACGGACCCGTATCTGGAGAGAAAAAATTTCTAGAGAAGAGTTAATATTAACCGTTGGATTAAAAATCAACGCTCGATTGTTAGTGATATGATTCAAAGAAAATTTTTGATATATTTAATCAAGACCGTTGAATCTGACGGCTCAGATGCATATTTAGAAATAATTTTTGATATATTTAATCAAGACCGTCGGATTAAGAATCAACGTTCGACTGTGAATAGAAATTTTTTGATATATTTACTCAAGACCTTTGAATCTGGCTCAGATGCATATTTTCGAGAGAAAAATTTATCTCGGAGGATTTCATTTCTCGAAAACATCCGTTCTCAAATGAACTTAAAAAAAGGAATTACCTTTCGGAAAGAGGAAACCATTGTAACTTGTAAGCTTGTAACGCACCGTTTCAGGCAGGAGAAGCAGGAAAGATGAACGGAGCGCAGCCGCAGAGTAGCAATGGCGTGACTCGATCGATGGCGATGCTCTAGTCGCCGACATTCGCCATCCGCCTCAATCTCATCCTTTCCTTTTTCGCCCCCTTTGTCATTTCACTGACTAGCGATACCTCGCTCTTTGATCGGTAAGCCACGAACCTCTCTCCTAGTTGAACTAACACAAATTGAGCACGATCATGAGCATGGCGGTGGAGGAGAGACCCCCTCCGCCTACGAGGCCGTCTAGCTCCGTCATAGTCCCATCAGACTCTAGGGTTTTGGCTCTGCACCACATTGTATCAGACGTTTCGTTGCCTGATTTGGAGAAACGGCTCTCCTCTTCCGGCATTGCTCCTGATCCTGAGCTAGTTGAGGCAGTCCTCCGTCTCTCCTACTCTTCTCCTTCGGCCGTGGTGCGCTTCTTCCGCTGGGCGGGGTGCTCCATCAAGCACACTCCTAATGCCTGGAACCTCATGATCGACATCTTCGGCCAAAATACCCTCTTTGAGGCCATGTGGGATGCAGTGTGTTCCATGCGTCGTGAATTGGGTGCTCTCTCAACTGCCACCTTCGCCTCCATCTTCTCCTCCTACTGCTCCTGCCGACAATTCAAGGAGGCCATCTTGAGCTTTGACGTCATGGAACGCTATGGTGTCGTCCCTGATATTGTTGCACTCAATGCCCTCATAAGTGCTTTCTGTCAGTATGGCCATACGGCAGCTGCTGTTGAGTATTTAGAGAAAATCAAGGGCAGGATTGCTCCTGATTGGGAAACCTTCACTATCCTGCTTGAGGGATGGCAGAAGGAAGGAAATGCGGTTCATGCATTGGCCACATTTGATAACATGGTTTTGCATGTCGGCTGGACTGCCAAAAATGTGTCAGCCTATAATGCCTTACTGACGACCCTCATTCGTGCAGGCCGTGATGAAGAGACCATGAAGTTCCTTCAACTCATGAAGAGCAAAAATTGTTCCCCTGGGTTGGAATTCTTTAGTGCTGCACTAGAAGTACTTGTGAAAAAAAGGGACTTCACAAAGGCCAGTGAGCTGTGGAACATCATGGTAATGGCACCCAGTCCTGTGCCTGACCTACAGATGTACTATTCTATGGTTCTTCTGTGTTGTGAGAACAGCAACATTGATTTTGCTTACAAGCTGCTTGATGAAATGCCTTTTAATGGGGTGTTCCCAGACTCTGCCATTTATGGGGCCATCTTTGACAGCCTTGTCAGGATGAAGAATGCTCCAGAGGCAGAGAAGTTCTTTGCAGAGATGAGGAAGAACGAAAAGGTTCCATCAGCTCCAAGCTGTGTCGCTGCCATCAGGATGTTTTTCAAGGACTTCAATCCCATGGCTGCACAGGAGGTGTGGAGATGTGTGGTGGAGGAGAGGATTTCACCAGCAGATGATTGCGCACAGGAAGTGATCAAAGGATTCCTCAACCTCTCCAGGCTGAATAATGTGAAGTGTTGCATGGAGGAAATTCTCGACATGGGAATTGAGCTGCCCTCAGATATAACTGACAGAGTGAAGAGTGCCTGTCTCAAAAAGACCAGTAAGGGTGACTGGCATTACCAAATAGCACAGAGGCTGAAGCCCATGCATTAGGGGAGATATGTATCTACACAAGTCAATCAGGTATGTATATAGGCTATTTTAATGATGTCGTTGTTAAAGATGACTGGAAGGAGACTGATGCATTGCAACTTTGAAGTAACATGAGACTCTCCAATTATATTATTGTGAAGTAAACATGAGACTCCAATTTGATCGGATCCGACTTTCTGAAGCCAGTTTTAATTGTTTTGTTCTTATTTTCTTTAGCTTCTTATCTAGTTTAGTTTCTTCGTTGAATCGTACCTCCTCCTTTTTGTAACAGTGCTCTTCTCACACTTGCTTTCAGTTGATGATCTTTTCTGCTTTTCTGTGTAAAGTGCATTCTGTCCTGTTATGCAAACTCGCCTTCTGTTATAGATTCTACCACGTAACCTTGCCTTTTATTTTCTTTACTTATTTCTGATCTAAAGCTTTGAAGTGTGAGTTCAAAAGTATTCGTTCAGAAGATACAAATGTCAGTTTGGATTGGATGGACAAGTAGTGTCCAGAAATGACACATTTCAATATTTGAGATCAATGCTATAATGTGATGACAAGATTGATAAATATGTTAGTGGTAGAATAAGAGCGGGTTGGATAAAATGGCGACAAGTGTCTGACATCCTATGAGACAAAAATGTCCCCATAAAAGCTGAAAAGTAAGCTCTATGGAACAACGATTAGACCTACAATGTTGTAACATGCAATGTTGTAAGACGCGGAATGTTGGACTACTAAAAGGTAACACATCCAAAAGATGAGCTTGGCGAAAAGATGTATGTTGTGTGGATATGTGGATATGTGGTCATATAAGAAGGAATTGTATTAGAAATGATGATATACTTCACAAGTTCGGAGAAACTTGTCCAACATATCGCTTGAGATTGTATGGAGATGTCCAACGGAGACCTTGAACACTAGGATGTAATGGAGTTTGAAGTCATGTTGAAAACACAGAGAGGTAGGAGTCGACTGAGATTGACATGGAATGAAATAGTAAATAGAGACTTATAGGCATTGAACGTCTCCAAAGAGTTGGCATAAGATAGAAGTGCGTGAAATTTAGCGGTTCACGTATGAGAATCATGACCTAGACTCGAATTTAGTAATATAGTTGTATGATTCTTATAACAGGATAGAGACGCGTTGAACATTAGTTTAGACTTTTATGATATATAGCATAGTTCTTATTCTTATCATCTTCTTCATCGTCATCATCATCATTATTAGTATTATCATTATTAGTATTACTACTATTTTTATTACTATTACTATAGATATTAAGTACTATAGGTATTATGTTACTATTTGTTAGATTATTATTATTTACACAGATTTTTCATTTAAAATCAATTACTCCTGTTGGTTTTCATTTCTAGGCTATCCTAACTTGTTCAGAACTAAAGGCTTTGTTGTGATTGTTGTTGTTGTCGTCGTTGTTCCGATAAAAATTTTTGATATCCTTCTATTATTTCTTATCATATTTTGTCAAAATCCGTGTTGTGTTCCACACTCAGGAATTATCAACAATGTTTCTTTGATTTACAAAACATTTCTATCTTTTCTAACTCCGTCTATGTTTTACATAGCCGGTCTCAAGCCCGGAAAGGAAAAGAGGTTGTGATAGGCTTGGGGAGCCAACATAAAAATTCAACCAATCTTACGAAAATGAAATCTAATATGAATTTCATTTCAGTCTACCCAACTTGTTTCGGACAAAAGGCTAGTTGTTGTTGTTGCAAGTAATCTCTAGGACTAACAGTTTGGCCCTAGAAATCTAATAAAAGTTTGGTCATTTAGCTGTCCATTCTGAATCATATGAAATAAAGCTTTTTTTAGCGTGATTCTGTGTCTTTTCCCCTTCTGTTGATGGGCATTTACTCTTGATTTTGGAGTCATCTTTATTATATGTTTTATATGGTTGATTACACAGTGTTGCTGATTCTCAATTCCACCAATCGCATTTTGACTGAACTACCTGGTATTGACCAACCCTTTTGGTCTAACGGGTTGGATATCAAGGTTTATCGACTCTCTGGCTGGTCAGGTTTAAGCTGGCATGTTTGAACCAATGTATTATATTTTGTGAAGCTAAATTTTATCATTCAAAATGTGAAGAGCAAATAATTCTAATCATTTCAATCAAGATTCATTCTGGTCCATAGGATATGCCGTGGATTGACTTGCTACCTTGTTCCAATTTAAATGAAATAAATGCTGACTGAACCAGCCTCATCTTGATGAGATGCAGGTTGCACCCAGCTATCTCTGCACCCCACTCTCTTGGAATGGCCTGTTCTCCTTTTCTCGACCAGTAGCAATATTCAATTTTTTGGGTGTGTTTGGATGGGTGCGAATAGTAGTAAATTGGATTAGCAATTAATATTAATCGCTATTCCATGTTTGTGTGGGTAGATAACAATTTGGAATCTCTGAGTTAGCAAGCTAACACTTGCTGTTCTGCAGCTATTCAGAATTGGTGGGTTAGCTAGTAACCCCCACCCTTTCATCGAAACACACCCTTCTTGAATATTGGTGGTCATATATATCTATGATTTTTTTTTTCTTTTGCTGTGACCTGAAAAGGTTGTAAAATTAATCGACATGAGTGCTCCAATATTCTTACTTAGCACCTGCCCATCCAGCCATTCCTCAAAGGTGGATGGCTCAGTCCTGGAGCTGTTTTTCTGCCTTGGACTGTCCATTTTCATATCAGTTGTGAGTCCATTCTATTGGATCATTAAATCAGTTTTAGTTAGGACAGGCTTATTGTGACTCACGGTAGTTAGTATTTAGAATTGAATGCTTGCACAAGAGCCTATACTTGGGACCCATCATGAAATCATTAGATGTTTGGTTGCATGTTACGGCCTTTGGCTAAAAGCTTAAGACATACTGGCCCTTGAAGTTATTTCAAGAAGGGTTAGACTTGATAATCATGGTGAATTATGTCCGGATCTCCTTGATTTGGCTGATTGCACATGTCATTTTTTTTAAGTCCAGCACTACAGATTTCAATTGATCTCAGTAGGGAACTAGGTTAGTCCTTGGTTTCAGTTATGTATTTGTTGACTGAATATTATCCCATTTGATCAAAATGGTCATCTTTCTTTTGGGAATCCAGCTCCTTGTTCTTCCTCCAATTGACTGCAAGGTACAAGGGACACCAAATAGGAGCCTTGAGGCATTGTCACTTTGCTTGGGAGCATTTGGCGCTAGGATAACAAGAGATTTCACTGCTTTGGTGTCAGGTCTTCTCTTTACTTCAACTATGTTTCCAAATTTCAATGTAGTTTCAATAATTGGAGGAAGAACAAAGCGAACCAATAAAATATATACCTAAATAACCTGTGTGGTCCACACAAAGACTTCTTTGTTGCTCATTGAGAGGAGGCATATGATAAGATTAGCCAATGAGTTTCTTTTTGTCTCAATGCCTAATTTCTGTAATAATGATTTTATTCTATGTTGCATGGATTCTTGCCAGATTCAATGCATATTGTGTTGTGCTAATATGAATCTTCTTAGAAATCATGAACTTGATCTGTAATATGATTTTTAATTCATGATAACCATTTTGTAGTCTCGTTTCTGTTCTGTTTGTTTGGTTGACCCAACAAAGTGATATTTGCTGCTAGGGGTAATAATATGTCCATGATATCTACGGTCGATCCGTATCTTCTGCTCTTTTGGGGCAAGAGCTGGACCCTGCTCTTATAACCTGGATCGCCAGATTAAAAAGACGGTCTAGATTTTGAGGTGCCAGGGCTGATATATTATAAGGTATAGATCTGATCCGTCATTTTAAATCAATTAATTTCGTTAAAAGACATTCAATTAATTGATGTTGGAGTTTTTGATCAAAAGATATAAGGGACAGATTCTTGCATAATATGAGTTGTATTGTGAGAAAAAAAAACACTAGTTTGTGTCAGTAGCTTCTGAAATAAACAAAATCGCGTGGTAAACTCTTTGCTGCTTGGCAGTGTTTTTCGACGGCAATAGTGGTGTCATCGGGTCGGATTTTCCCTTCTTATTCTGACATAGAATCCCAGGATTTTCCCCAGTGGGGCAGCTAAGATATTGAATTAGGTGTCCCCCAAAAGTATATTCCCGATACGAGGCTGGTTGTGCATAACCATATTTACGGTACTCAAATAGACAGAGATGGAAAACAAGAAATTTATCTAATATTTTAATCTAACAAGAGGAAACTTAAACACGGTCTTCACAGCCATAAGCTTTTCCACATCTGCCTTCGTAAGCACGACGATCTCTTTTTTTGCCATGTCGAGAGAGGTGACGAAGTCGGATAAGAATCATTAAAGAGGTTACAAAGTCGAAAGGAAGAGAACGACAGCGTAAAGAGAGGAAAGAGGAAGGCAAAGGGAATTGAGAGGCGAAGAGAGGAAGGATGAAGGGAAGAGAGCAAATCTGTAAGAAAGACGGATGCGTATAAAAACATGACAAAAAATTGGATACTTCAAAAGTGATTCAATTAACTTCTACCGCATTTTTCAATGAAACGTTTTTCATCAATCTCGATGAATTAAACGGACCAAATGAGCAAAGGTATTCAGTGTAGCCATTTTTTCAGTGTAAGTGTTTGCATAAAACATCATTGAAATAACTTCTCTACGCGGAGAATAAAAAAGACTTCTCCACATTAAATGTCTTCATATAATCTGAAGGTTGCAATTGTCGTCAATTTGCATTCGGGAGGGGGATTTATCGACGTTGGCGACACGGGGACACCGATGGAGAGTTATTATTGTAAGTATTATAGTATAGATATAGATATCAATATGAACGAGCTAATGGAAAATTAATAGTCAGATCTCTTCAGGATCATCTCAGTATGCATGTGGTCTCAATATACAGTGCAATGCACCTAAAACAACAGAGATAATTTCTAGGACTTGGAACTCAATAAGAAAACAAAGAAGCTTGTGGGGTAAAAGATCCGATAAGATACTAGTCTAGTAGTCTAACATTTTATTATGATTAAGTAGTCATTTCTGTATGAAAGCGAATGCTCTTATGCATAATAGAGTTTAGATACGTCATTCACTTAAAAATCAGAAAGGGTAAGGATATTACACAAATAACTCGAGCTGTATTGCAGGATAAGAGTTCAATGACTTGTTTGCCAGAGACCATTTACATTCACAGAAAAAAGCTTCAATCTGACAAGCTGTTTGTTTCTCCTAATATAGCACTGTGGATTATGTCAAATCACCCATATTCTCCAACAAGTTGCACTAACTAGGCAGTTCGATGCATATTGCACTGGTGAGAAATGGCAAGCAATCCGGACACCAATGACAGCAAATGGGACATGCATTAGTTTGTACCTAATTCATAAGAGCTAGCTATGCCTAACACCAGTCAAGAAAATGCACAACAAACAGCATGCCTGACTTCTAGAGCATTCCATTAAAAATAGCTAAATGAACTTGAAAAAGAAAAAACAATTATCCACGACGCCGTCTGGTCCTCTTTGGAGTTTCAGGAATTGAACTTACAGGTGCTACTTCGGGTGTCTGCGCTTGAATCTTCTCCATCATCATCTTTTTCCTTTCAAATGTCTCCCTTTTTACTGCTGCTTTTATCGCATTATCCAGTCGAGAACTCACCACATCCCATGACACAAGATTATTCATTATTACTGACACATAGTCCTCTCTTCTGTCCTGCAAGCAACCAAAAAGCAAACAAGCAGAAGAAAAACATTATATAAAAATAAAAAAGGTAAAGTGCAGCATCATTCGATTTAAATAGTGGAATGTACTGTCATATTAAGGTAGTTACACAAACATACCTCATAATCCAAAAAGTAAGCATGCTGACCGTTGCAATCCCAAATCAACAAAAGACACTTGTTAGTAAGGAGTTTCCATAATTATGAATGCAATAAGCATGTACATGTAGTTTTCTGGAAGTAAAAGGAATTACAATTTGCCATATTAAGATCTCAAGTTAACAACAAAATCATTACTATAGAAGTTCAATGACAACAATAACAATACGGATAATATTAAAAATATTAAGCAATAAAAAAAGGGCAGCACAAGTACCTCCCAAACATCAATTGCAATAAGAGGCTGCAACAAATTAACAAAAATCTTTAGATTTAACAGAATGAGGCATTAAATACAGATTATTATAAAAGAAATTAGCCATTTTCCTACAGGGAACAAACTAGTGAAGATAACTTGTGCTTGAAGAATTTGGTCATTTACTATGATGGCTTCATAGAGCATGTACTAAAATTTACAGAAAAAAGGCTATATTGAGAAAAATAGACTTACATAATAACCCCAAACAAGAGGATTGACAGCATTGGGAGTTTTTACCACCACAAGCCTCTTATCCTTCTCAGATGGACGAGGGTTGACATCATTCCCCACGCCCAATCTATGTACCTTGACTGGAAGTAAAGTTAAAAGAAAAGGAGGTCAAAAACAAATTATTTTTAGAAAAAATAAAGATGGTTTGACAGGAATACATAAAAACTGAATTTCAATGGATGAGTGAGATGATTCATAACTCACAGGCAAGCCAAACCCAACCAGAACCAAATTGGGTGAGAGCAGCATTTTGCATCTCTTTTGTAAGTCCTCGAAATGAATCAAAATCCCTCTTAATTAAATATCTCAGTATTCCCGATAGAATCCCACCACCCTTAGGCTTCATTGATTCCCAGAAGAACTCATGATTCCACACCTGCCATTCCATCACAAATACTTGTTGCTCAGTTTAAGACTATTTTGAACATTTCAATTTTCATACTAAAATAGCAGTAATTGATTTTCAGTTTTTGTTAATTGAGGATTTAAGACAGACCTGAGCAGCATCGGCAAAGCAAGGCAGGGGTTTTCCCTCGTTGTAAGAGCCTAACATAATGTCTTTTAGCTCCATACCAGCAAATGGTGTGCCTCTTATAAGTTCATTGAGGCTGTCTACATGGTGTTGTTGGTGCCTTCCCCAGTGGTATTCCACCGTCTCCTTGCTCATATGTGGCTCTAAAGCATTCTATTTTGTTTGAATAATCAGTAACCAGCTCTATAGATTTTACAAAGCATAAAAATAAGCATGATAAAGAGCAGTACAAAAGGATAAGGAAGAGGCTTCAGCATTAAAGGCTCCGGCTCAGGCTCAGGCTCCACCTCGATTGGTTCGGCAGTGGTGTCTATGGTGGCATGAGAGGTGGTGCTAAGTTCCTCATCTTCAAATAGTTGCTTAAGTATTATTTCTGTGTTTGTTTTGGGTGCACAGTGAACTCTCAGACGAGGCACGCATTTAACTTCACGCTGCCAAGCATTAAGTCGAACAGTTGAAAGGCATATCAAGGAAAAATGAAAATCTAACCAATTTCTCACACAACATATGGAAATGAATCAAACGGGAGAGAGAGAGAGAGAGAGAAACCCAAGAAGCTCGTCGCCGAAGCCATGGAACAGTAAGGGCGGAGGAGCTGATGGCACAAACAGTAGCTGGTTGCATTTCTTCCTCGAGTTCGCTGGGTTTATCCTTCTCTCTCTCTCCACCTAAATTTAAGATTTTGTTAGGGTTTTATTCCTGAGCTTGATTTTTATTTTTTACTTTCTTTTTTTTCCCTTCCAAATTTCAAAGCTGTTCTTTTTTTCTTTTTTTTGTTATAAGGCCTAAATTGGATCATGCTGGGCCGTTCTCTTGAGACCAACAGTAACTTGATGATATCGTTTCTCCTATGTTTTTTTTTTCTTATACTTTTTATTCCTTTTTCATTTTGCTTTTACTTTTCATCGGTTAGTAATGGAAAAGAACATTTCGTCGGAGTGCATGTGCATGCAAAATGGCTTGATTTAATTTAATTAAATCCAACTGTTGGGCAAGTTGCCAATTGCTCGAGAATAATTAAAGAGGAAAAGAAAAAACAGCTCACAACTTTCTAATAACTAAATCACATGCCATTTTGCATAAGAGGAATTTGAAATTCAAATTTTGATGGAGATTATTTTTAGAGAGATTTTTCAAGTTTTTTTTTAGTTTTTTTTTTAAATGTATCCTCCGTTGCCCTTTTCTTTGGTGGAATCAATTGCATGTTCTGTTACATTTTGTCTGGGGCCAACACCATCAATTGCATATCATGTTACTCTTTTTGTTTGGTACATTCAATCAATGCAATGGAAAAGTGTAATCAATTTCCAGAAGTTAATCCAAAGACCTATGATCATTCAACAAAACGATTCAGAGATGAAATCAAAACATACAAGCAGGTACTCTCATTTTAGTCTAATCAACTAGAGATAAATGATAAACTTTCTTTTTTCACACAGAGAGATGTGAAGCTGTTGACACTAACAACCTTGAAAATCAAGAGATTAATACTGGTGAGAACAATCCATCAGAAAATGGAGTTCGCCTCAGAACTCTATCACGCAACCTCCCCACAGAAAGAGTCTGCCTAAATCTCACAATACCCTCTAAAGTCTCCTGATTTCCCGTCCTCCTATTTCTGTATGCATCTCGCTCAAATTCTGCTAAATTTCTTTGACCGAGTCTTGCAACTATTTCTTCAGCCCTTATGCTGAAATCAGGCATAGGATTAGTCTCAGTAGCTGTTGGTTGATCTGAACTGTTTGTAGTATCTTCTGCATCATGACTCGAAAGGGGTACATTGCTTGAGAACAAATTGTCGGAAGTAGATGAGCCTAGGCTTACAGCTCTATTCAACCTAAAGCTCACAGTGTCAGGGGTAATGTTAAAGGCTTGAAGCGTGCTCTTGGTATATTAGAAGCAGTGTGGAGTGAACCCCCACCAGCTCCCGAGTGTGCTCCTAATGTACTGTCATGTCTTTCGTCACTCACTTCAACATCAGTAGAGTTGGGAATTTGACTTGACGATGGTGCAAACTTTTCAAAATCAACCTGATTTTACTTGTGATTTTCTTATGTCTCTATGTTAACAGGAAGATGCTTCAGTGTACTGTTCACTCCATCATTTTTCTCTTCGTACTGAAAAGACATTTAACATAATAACATTGTTCAAAATGCCAATAACGTTGTCAAAATAAAGGCCTTTTAGTATTCCAATTGTAGCACAGAATTGCAATTATGAAAAACTATAAATTTCACACAAACAATTGTTCACATGACATTTGCGCAGAGCTGTATGGCACATTAGTGTCAGCCTGTCAGGCCGCAATACAATAAGCAGACAGTCTACCCAATTTGTTTTGTTCCGCGTACACAGAAAGGTTTTTCTCTATTGGGACTAGGTTAGCAATGAGATAATAGTTATTTGTAAGCAATGCTGGTCATTGTGTATAAATATTGATAAAATCCATCTAGCATTTCTCAAAAGACACAAACAATCTTGCGTTAGACACAAAATAAAAACCAGGAGATAAAGAGAAAAATAGAAAAAAAAAATGCAAAAGTAGGAGAGAATAGGAAAGGTGTACCTGTTGGGGAAGAGTAGGAAGCAAACCAAAGCAAGAGGAAATGGACATCCTTCCTATTTTACCTTTCTCTTTCCTCGTGTCTTCTCTGGATCCAGACAATGGGATAGATCATAGTCTCATAGATATAAGATATCCTTGTTATTGCATGCATGTGAACTGTGTGTGTGTGTGTGTGGTGTTGACTACTGACAGCGGATTTGGAGACCAGATCCGAGCATCGCTGTCCCTTTTTTCAAATGGTACACTGAACAAAGTGCTTTTACCTGCTCCGGTGTGTGGTCTAGTTGTTGGCTTCCGTCTTCACTAACAGCGTGTTTGACAAATCAAGGTGGTACTTCACAAACAAACCACAAGTGGCACTATATTTACTTCCATATGTTTTATTATAAAGTTCAAATTTCAAATTGTTGAACATAATTTTCATATTAAAAACTTTTTACATATCGAGTTTTATATATTTCTAGAATTTTTCAACTCGCTTTAATAGATATCTGAAATATCATTCATATTTGATAGTCCCAAAGTTGCGAGATTAACAATATTTGTAACTCTTTAAAGTTAGTAAAAATTCAAAAAATGTAAAATTCGATCTCTAAAGAAATTTGAATATAGAGATCCTGTTAAACGATTTGAATCAGTCATTTGAATTTTGAAATCGCAAATATCATGTACCTTGTGCTTTGTGAAGTACCATAACCTTAGTTAATATATAGTGTGACAAATAATAATTATGTGTTATTTTGTAAATGATAAAATACAAATAATAATGATGATAAAAAATTAATTCGAAATAATACACTATTATAAAAGATTGTTATTTTTAAAAGTGTCAAACACTAATAATTTGCTAGTGTTCTACCTACCTTTTACTTCCACTACTAAAAAAAGGGCTACTATAGCCCCCATTTAATAGCGGACATTGATGTCATTCGCTATAATAAGTCCATCTGCTATAATAGGTCTATTATAGCGGACCACAGTGTAAATATGCTATAATAGGGAGTCTATTATGGCGGACGGCACCAATAGTCCGCTATAATAGGTCTATTATAGCGGATTTAACATAAAGACCGCTATAATAAGGTCTTCACACGGATCACAATGTAGTATGAATCTAACCGTTGATTCATGTCAATCCAACGCTCCAAAATTTCGCAGTCCCACGGATTAAGACAGATTTTCTTCCCAAAAATTTTCCTTCTCTTTATAAATATCAACTCACCATCATTCTTCATTCACTAAAATCTTCCATCATTCTTCATTCTTCACACAGAAATCTGCCCTCATTTTTCCTTCTTCAGACAGAAATATTCTCTCATTCTGCTTTCGTCCTACAAATATTATTGTGTTTTAAATATGTTTGTATATATATACATAGAGATAGGCTAGGGTGCTCCATGGAGCACCAAATTCCTAATGCTTCATATCGTATTTCTAATTTTAAAATTCCAACAACCGATCCGAACCGTTGAACATGATCTACAAATTGAAATCTACTCGGAGATTGAATTTTATATTTTTTTTGAATTTTTGTGCTATTTTTTAGAGAGGTAGAAAAATTGCAACTTTTGTTGGTTTAGAAACCGTTTGATTAGCAATTTTTCTACCTCTTTAAAAAAATAGCAAAAAATTTCAAAAAAAATGTGAAATTCAATCTCCAAGTAGGTTTCAATATGTAGATCATATTTAACGATTCTGATCATTCGTTGGGATTTTTAAATAGGAGATAATGAATGTGGAGCACGAGGGGTTTGATGCTCCATGGAACACCCTAGCCTATCTATATATATATATATATAGAGCATGGCTAAAATAATATGCATAGTACACCCCATAACGTACTATGCATATAGATATATGTCATTAAATTGAAATTTAAGTTGCTCAATAAATTCTTCATATGAAAATATTGTAGGAAATAAAATTTCGTGATTTTTAGAGCTTTCTAGCTATTTTTTAAATATTTTTTAAAAACAGTCCAGATTTAATACTACAAAAGTGTCATTTCTGGGCTGTTTTTAAAAAATAGCAAGAAAACTCTAAAAATCACGAAATTTTATTTCCTACAAGATTTTGATATGAAGAATTTATTGAGCAAATTAAATATCAATTTAATGACCAAATTAAATACAAATGGGCGCATAGTACGTTATGGGGGTGTACTATGCATATTATTTTAGCCATGCTCTATATATATATGAGTTTAAGGTATTATTGTAAAAAAAAATTCACAACTCGCTCAATTATTACTGTAAAAATAAAATTTGGTTGTTTCTTAAGGTCGTTTAAAAATAAAATTAGACTGTTCAAAATCAACAACAGGATATATTTGTAAATAGTCAAATTTTTCTCTTGATTATATATATGTTACGAATTAACATTTATGCAAAAATGCCAATTAAATCAGTCAATCGCAATAAATGAAAAGGCTGGCAGCAACATGTTTTTAAAATTTTCAAAATCTATTATAGCGAATTTTTAGTGAGATCCGCTATAATAGGGGGTTATATATTATAGCGGATTTTTCTCAAACTCCATTATAATATGAGATTTATTATAGCAGATTTGTTCTAAAGGCCGCTATAATAACCCGACCTATTATAGCAAACCACATGAACCTATAGTAGTCTCCTCTGTTATAGCCCCTAGATTCGCTATAATAGTTCTTATAAATCCGCTATAATAGTCAATTTTTGTAGTAGTGTTCCTCCAATAATCTCTCATGTGTTATGACCAAATTGATTAAAAGAATCGTCTTCATGTGCTACGGGCAAATTGATTGCAAGAACCAACTTAGGTTTTAACTTCGACATTTTTACCAAAAAGTAGTTTTGTGATGTGCTTCAGAGTTGTGATTGGAAGGATAAAGAGGGGGAGGAGAGGATAGTGTGGTTTTTTAATCTCTCTTTCGAGTTTTATAATAGCAAGAAAGTGAAAGAGAACAAAAGAGAATCGAGAGAAATCTTTTAGTTCATATGCGTCTCTCCTAGATTGGAATATAAAGATAGCAACTTTTCACGCGTTCTCATATCTTTCTTTCTCTTTTTTTTTAACTCAGAGAACTGTTTTAGTTTTTATTAGACAGACAAATAAGTCAAAGTAAAAAAAAAAACAACTATTTCCGAAAGTGCAACCAATAATGTAAGATCTAATATGATCTTTTGTAGCCATATTTGTTTTTGTTGCTATTGAAAATATCTTTTGCAACAGTACTCTATCAAACTTTTTGAATAAATGCAACTAAGATATCTTTAAATATAAAAACGAAGTATAATAAAAGAAAACTTATATCTTACTAATTTCAGAACTAAAATTGGGCATTATTCTTATCTTATTCTTAAAAATGTTATTTCAAACGATGTCTACACATTCTTAACCGATTTGGATTTAGAACATATATAATTATTTTTTGCCATTTTATTAAACTACTTTTATTCGCATGAAATCATATTTTTGAAATCTCTAAGTCATTGTTTTAGTCTTATATTTTAACACAATATCACTTTATATCCTAAAAGAGTACTCTAAATTTACCAATAAGGATTAAAAAATGTATTGGAATATGCTCAACTTATCTGTAATAGGAATTCATTAAGAATTAAACGATTGGTTAATCTCTATGGGGTGTTCGGCACAGGGGCGGAACTAGTGGGGGGGGGGGGTCAGGGTGGGCCCCGATCCCTCTTTGATTCAGAAAAGTTTGAATCTCTTGTTTTATTTTCTAATCAAATGGTAAGAGTTCAGTTGAAATTTTGATTAAAATTGAAAAAAAATTATTAAATTTTTTTCAATTTGATCATATTAATTTTTTTATCTTTATAATATTAAAATTAAACTTATACTTGCAAATCGACCTCCCTAATTCGATGTTCTGATTCTGCAACTAACTTCGCAATAAGGATTGACAATTATAGGATTAAGAACTTAAGCTTTCTTAAGAAACTTATGTTCAGCAATCACAAAGGATTAAGATGTATATAACATATGAATTAAAAAATTGTTGTAATATATAAGAAGAAGTAAATTAAGCACCATGTTGCCCCTCACATGATTCTCATATAACAGTGATTGATGAAGATAATACATTCTGAGTTTTTCACACACATATATAATATTTTTTTTTCAAATAACGTTTACAATAACTGAAAAGAAATTTCTGCCTAATTGAAATGATTTGACTATTATTGTGTAACACAATTAGTACAAAAAATAACTGTTTAGAAGATGCAAATGCTAAACTAAACTACCAATTAAGAAAATATAGAAAAAGTAAGAAATTGTGTAACATTAAACTATCAATTGGATGATATCTTCGGATATTAGCTGCGAATCTACAATACCACAACAGTCTAAATAACAGTGTGTTTTTCTTTTTTCGAGTGTTTTTTTGGGCCTTTAACATTTGGGTATTTCAAAGGCCAACAGCGAATTCTTGATTTGCCATCGGACTTTTGGTACGCTCCATTTTTTCTTAGTCCATTCGGTCAGCACATGTGGACAAATAAAGTTGATTTTACGAAAGAAATGTAACAATTTAAGTCATAAATTCGAAATAAATATTTTCAGAATGATTTATTTTCAAAACAGAGCAAACTTGACTTGAACTGCACTCTCTTGCGGCCGCAAAGTTCTCCATTGCAGCCGCAACCTTATTTAGTAATATGTTCTGTTTTGATATTTGAAAATCTGAACTGACAGGTGTCTTGCGATCGCAAGACGAATCATTGCGGTCGTAAGACAATGGAAATTATATTTTTTGGAAAAATAGAGAACAAACTGAATAGACAGGATAAATTACGGTCGCAAGGCCCACTATTGGCCATAATGACTCTGAAAAATGTTACAAACAATTGAATGGATATTTTACATTTTATACCAAATTTCGTCGAATTATTTACAGAGTGAATAAGAGGATTTGAAAAAAAATTTGGAGAGAATATAATTTCACATATTCTATTTGGTAATCATTACCTTTATGTTGATGTTGGAAAAGAATTGAAGAAAATATAATTTCATATATTCTATGAATCGGAAAAGAATTGAACTGTTAAATTTTGATGTAGTGAAAAATAGTTAAATTGAATATTATGTTTTGATTTATTTTGATTGTATAGCATTTACATGTAATTTTTTTTCTATTTTTCAGGGTTTTTCATAATTTTTTTGCTATGTTATGCACGTACTTGACAGCTGTCAAAATAAAAAAAAATGAACGTTTTAACGTTTTGATCGTTAATTTAATCAAACGTTCAAAGCAAAAAATCTTACGTTTATCAAACACAACGTAACATGAAAGAAAAAATCATTACGCTCTTAAAAAACAAGAATTAACGCAAATCGATAGTTTCATTACTTTTGCGTTTGATCACCTAATCATGATTATTGCACGATAGCAAAGTTTATATTTTTTAATTTCTCTGATGTAAGCATCTCACATACTAGTGTTCAAACTTCAAACCAACTCGACTCGTCCCACCACACACAAAATTAACTTATCAGAAAAGTTCAGAGATTCAGCAATCAATAAATTGCTCCAGCATCTGGAGGTAAATAAATTAACAATAAAGTCATTTAATAACAAAATTCATGTTGTGCTATATTCGTACTAATCAATGTATAAACGCATTATTATCACCACTATGAAACAAGTAGGATTCTGAGAATCTAATAAAAGAAATTTAAATCAATTACAGGAAAAAATGAACTGATCCGTATATCCATCTAAAAAGTAAAACCCCCAATTATATTATTCTAAAACTAATCACTCTTTCTTCTTCTCGATTTTTTTGCCTTCAGAAATCCAAGAGGACCCTAGAAGGGGCAATATTGTACAACCAGCTTCGATCAAAATACAGAGAGGGAGATTGGAGAAGTCCTTTTCAGACACCCCGAAATATGAAGCAAGAGCCACACCAAAGTAGCCACTGACAATGGTTGCAAGAGCAAGTGCCGACATGACAAAGGCCATGATCGATCCCTCGCATCCAGGCGGGCACAATGTTGCCACCAAAACGCTAAAAGGGAGCACCTTGATGAATACAGCTGCCTCTGAGAGCCCAGAAAATATCATAACATACGCCCAATCAGGAATTCCAAGATCTCTATATATTCCTCGAACGAAAAAGAAATCTGACAGCATTAGTATAGCCATGGCGAACTGCAGTACTGACAAGACTTTCTGTGGAGATGCCTTTTTGAGGTACTTTTCATAAACTATGCTCCAAACCAGCAAAGATGCTTGCCCGATAACCTTAGATAGGCCAATGATGGAGGAATCAAGATTTAGATACTGTGTCTGATAGAAAAACATGGTTCCCAAAAGGAGAGGAGTCGCAGCATAAGAAACAAAAAACCATATGAGTGATCGGGATATATCTGGCCGCCTCAATGAAGAGGACAACTCTGATAACTGCTTGCCAAAACCATTACTGCTTGAAGAAGATTTTGGTTTGTTGTTTGGATTTGGCAGGTTGAGGGTTTTCTCTGAGACGCAGATTATAATGAAGAACTGGAAAACAACAATGATGCCATAATAAAGGAACACGAGTTTAGGGGAGAGATTTGAGCTGATAGCAAGTCCACCGGCTAAATTTCCGAGAGCACCAGCTGATGATCCAAGCATCCAAGCAAAGGACTGGAGCGCAACAGAGGAGCCAGACTTTTGTTTCTGATTTTTACCAGCCTCGGCCACAATGGCATCATTTGCCACCTCAGCAATTGATGCACCTAGATTGCTGAGCAGAAGAAATATAGTCAGGGTAGAGACGGAGATCACCGACCCAGGCCATAGGCCTATTGCTAGCCATGCAATTGCCTGCAGGAAAGCTGCAACATGGTTTAATTTAGTTTTTACAATGGTTTTACATGTAGGTATAATTTCAAGTACTGAATGAAAAATCGAGGACAATATTATGGCTAGTTCTTAACAGACAACAAGGGAGCTGAAAATTTTCTAATTGTATGTTTTAGTGCAGCAGGAAGTGCTTCAAATAGATAGTTGGCCTTTTTGCCAATAAGCCCTTGGTAGAATATCAGTAAAATTGACCCAAAAAAAGGTAGTTAGGAGTTCGATCTGACAGGCATCTAAAGATCCCATTTCAGTTCCATTTCCAGTTCCAGTTCCATCTAGTAGTGTTTACTGTATCTTTTCTTTCTCTTTTTGGGTGTTGGGACAGGATTATATATGGCATTTTATCCCTGTTCTAAGTAGAATTAACATCGATATGGTAACATTCATAATCAAGCCATTTTCCTAAAACATTATAATTGCAATTTAGCTGTGCCTAACAGAGTAACGGTCTGACGATAACATAAGCTAGCGAAAAAAAAAAATTCGCTTGAAGTTACCATGGTCCAACTAATCAGTAAAACGTAGAAACTAAGGTTCCATTCTTCAAGTTGAAACAACAGTGAAAGATGACTTGCACCAGAACGGATAAAAGGAACAGAACGAAAAGGACGTGACTTATTAAGTTATAATCATTTTCTTTGTCGTTTGAATTTTAAGCTTTTTAACTTTTCTTTTGAGGAATTTAAGCTTTTAACTTCACTAAGTTGTCTCGCCGGAACAGCCAAACACTCGACTAGATCAAATCCCAAGAGAAAAGGACGAACAAGTATTCGTGCATCGAATATTGATATCCCAAATGCCAAATCCAATGACGACAGTGCAACAAATCAAATTAAAATTCAATAACTTCCTCAAGCGGAGGGAAACCGAAGGCAAAATTCAAACGAAGGGAAATGATCAAATAAAAGAGAAATCCAATAAAGCGAATAAAAAGCAAAGAAGACAAGTACCTCCGATTGCAACGTAGGGGAGGCGGCGCTGGCCGTTTATGGGGACGGAGTCGGAGAGGAGACCGATGAGAGGCTTGGCGACCATTGGCAGATTGGCTGAGTTTTGAAGGATTTGGAGGGAGGAAGGAGGCACGTGGAGAGTGTCTTTGAGGAAGAAATTGACGCCGAGCCATGGGAAACACCTGAAACCTTGTACCCAGAATCCAATCCCCACCATCCATTTCACCGGATCCATTTAATGGGACCTATGGTAGATTGGTTAGTGTAATGCTGTGGCTATGTTATGTTATGGAATTCGGAGTAAATGTGGATTGGGGAAGAGAACGCGAGAGAGAGAGAGAGAAGGGTTGTGTACTCGTGTTGCTCCTTAAACGAGGGAGATTAAAAATAGACGGAGAGATTAGAAAGAGCTGTGTTCTTTTGTGGGGTCTCCTCGTCCACAGTTCTTTTTTGAAAAAAAAAAATCGTATTGAAAAAACTAGAATGACACGTGTTCCTTCTTATGTAAAATCACACTATAATTTTAAAGGACCAAATTCATTAATTAATAATCGAGTTCGTAATATTCATTGATCTTCTAGTTGATCTTCTAGTAACGTCTGACACGTGGCATCATTGTTCGTATGGTATGAAAATATCGGGTTCGAATCAGCTGCTCGTAAATTTCTCCTTGCTTCTCTGCTTGTTTTCGATCCGACCGTTCGATCGCCACGAACGGTTGTGATTTAATTCAGGAGGCAGATACTTTGACTGTTAGATGAGTTTTGAACGGTCCAGATCGAAACAAGCAGAGAAGCAAGCAGAGATTTACGAGCAGGATATCCGATTCCGAAAATATCTGGGTTACTGTGTACGGAGTACTCAACCGAGCATTGGAAATCACTAGTTTTGTATTTCTTATGTGTTTGTGGGCGAAGATGCGTGTGCTCCAGCTGCTCTTCTTGCTAAATCGACAGTTCAGTGTTTTTAAAAGATTGTGCAATTTGGATTGGAATATTTAGATCAATTGCAAATCAACAGTTTAGACCCAATTTTATGTTGTTATTATTTAAAATACGCTCTTTAATCAGGACCCTCCAATTTTAATTACAAAAGTTTAAGGGCCTGTTTGGCTATTTCTCACGCACATGAGAAATTGAAAATTTGCTTTGAGTAAATTTTTTTTCCCACTCAAACAGTGATTTTTAACTCAATTCTCATTTTTCATTCCACTTGTGAGTTACTTTCGAAAAGACTCTAACCCGGAGAAAATAAGACTATGATTGCTCAAATTTTCCGACTATTAAGATGACAAATTGGCAATAGCAACATCATACTTCTTTTTTTTCTCTTTCGGCTTGTCCCTGAATGGTTGATTGTGACCCATTTGTCACAATTTATTCTTTGATTATCAGAAGTTAGAAAGCATCAAAGCATCACCATTTTTGAGACTTTATATTAGGGATGGAAGATGAATTTTCTTTTATTTTGTAGTTAATTCGGCTATAGAGTTCGATATTTAACAGAAAACAGCAATTTATGAATTATTTAAAAAATACAACATGCACAACTGCACAATACTGTAAATCTAGGTGACCATTTGAATTGAGTGTGATGCTAAATACTATTAAGAACTAAGAATTATACTTTTTCTCCTACCGTTTTAATAATATTTGAAGATTTAAATTTTTCTGGAATTAGTCTTTACGATTTGAATTTTTAGACGGAACTTGGTAACTAGGGAACTAAAAACAAACAAATCCGAAAGATCAAGTCATTCTATAAACATTATGAAAATGCAAAGCCCGAAAAACATGGCTATAGAAAAGATGAAGCCTGACAATGTCAATTAATTTTAATGCCAAAATTATCTAAACTATACTATATCTCCAATTTTACTTTGCTTTTATTGTGATATCTGCTGTAATACTCTCTAGCTTATTATGGAAGAAAAATAATTGTTGATATATATTACGTCCTAGTAATTATAACTAAAATGAATGTGCTCAATTTCGTCACGTGTATTTACTTACAATTATAACTAAACTTTGAACCATTCTTTAATGCTATGGAAGTATTAAAAAAACATTCTTTATTTCATTGTGCATTTGTGCTCTTGAATTCTCAACAAAGACTATCAAAAAAAAAAAATCTCAACCAAGAATAGAGAGAGTCCGTTTGTGCCGTCGTTGAACAATGAGAGTGATTTATCGCTTAACAAAAGAGAGCACCCACCTTGCAATCGGAGAGAGGAACAAAGAGGATCGTCAGTGGTTTTAGCAGGAACAAGACAAGGTTCGCGTAATGGAGAGGTACCGGAGACGAAGGGTTCGCTTAATTATTTTAAGCGGTCAGTTTGGATTCGCAACTTTTTCTTTTTTTAGCGATTTTCTCAGCGAGATTGATTTTCAATCGTCCGATCTGATCTAAAGGCCGAGAATAGAAGTTCTCAGCGAGATTGATTCGACTTCGTAGCACGGCATCGCCAGGTCGCCAGCCCCCTTCCCTTCCCTGTAGCTGTAGGCTGCATCCGAAGTTCGGACTGGAAAACGCACAAATAAATACTCTGGAAAAACACACAAATCAGTAGATTAGAATCAGAGAACAGAATACTAGACTAGAAGAAACAAGAAACAAGAAACGGCTACACTAGTGCACCTCTTCTCCTTCCCGAACTCTTTATCCACTGAGAGCTAGGAGAGAGAGAGAGAGGGAGATACTGGGGTAGTAGAGAACTAGAGATGGAGGCGGAGCTGGAGCCTGGGTTGAAGTACTTGTCATTCAAGGTGAAGGCTATGTCGCGTGAATCCCCTTCTCAGAAAGCCTTTCATGTCGCCGACCCCGATCTCCGCTCCCATTGGTCTACTGCCACCAACGCCAAGGAGTGGATCCTCCTCGAGCTTCATGTACGCTTCGTCGCTTCTTCTTTATTATTTTATTAGGTTTTAATTAGTTGCTCTTTGCGTCAGTGAGTCCCTCAATTTACTCCTCTCTAGTTCAATTGTAGTAACCAGATTATGTGTTTATTTGTGTTGACTTCGGTGGAGGAGGTTTTGTTTTTGTACTTTGATGCATCACTTATTTGATTTGGTTTTGAATATACAGGAACCTTGTCTTCTTTCACACATAAGGATATATAATAAATCTGTTCTTGAATGGGAGATAAGTGCCGGACTGCGCTACAAGGTACAGTCTGAAATCTTTAAGATTCTTTCTTTTATTCAATGTTTAGTCATTGCTAGCTTGTTTACTTCTTTTTTCCCTTAGTAATTACATTTGTGTAGACCAAACCTTTAATTGTAATTAAGGAATGTAGGCTATGTTCTTTCTGCCTGTATAACTTTACGTAACTCTGAATTACTGTGGCTTTGACCATCTACTTATAGTAGCAGGGACTGTCTATTATGTAATGGATAGGTTGTTCAGCAGATATATATATATTTGATACAATCGCTAACGGAATGTTTAACCTAAAATAAAATTAAAACATAATGTTTGCTGTGACACATTTAATGAACCTTATTTTGCCAATTACACCAATCGAAATCGGGACGTGCATCTCTCATAATAATAAAGTTATATCTTTTGATTGCTGGTTGCTTATAGCATTTAAAATTTAGGTGGATTTTTATTTGAACTTAAAATAAACCAATATCATGCATCTAGTATAGTGACCATAAAAGGAAAGATTATCAATGTGTAGAATAATTTACTTCATATGCATCTTCTTTGTTACGTACGTCATATGGCTAATGAGTTGATGACATGTAGTACAGCCAGAGGCATTTGTGAAAGTAAGACCAAGGTGTGATGCTCCTAAGCGTGATATTTTGTACCCTATGAATTATACTCCTTGCCGTTATGTCCGCTTGTCTTGCCTCCGTGGAAATCCTATTGCCATCTTCTTTGTGCAGGTGTTCTTTTCAGTTATTCATATATTAAAATTTTGCCATCTCCATGGGGCAGAGTTCTTAGAGCTCAGTTGCCAGTTGGTAGCTTTTATTCTTTGCATTTTTGACACTTTGCACTTGTCTGACACTTTTTAGTTGATTGGAGTTTCGGTGCCTGGACTGGAACCTGAATTACTTCCTGTAATTAACCACTTGTTACCCGATATCACATTACAGAAGCAGGACGGTCAAGATTTGCATCTTCAAGTATACTATTTTTCACTCCTACTCAAGTTTGTTATTATAGTGTGGTTGATGCTGGGGTAGTTTCTTCCTGCAGCTTGCCACCAATCAGAGCATGCCATATCCCATGTTTTCATCTATAAGTGCAGCACTGGATCAAATTAAAATTTGTACACAGTTCACACTTAATTTGCTTTGGCAGGACAGTGTTTTCATGCTCTGCAGGCTAGCCAGGGGCGGCGATACTTGTGGTGATATCTTTGTTATAACTTATACTGTATGATTTTGGTACTTTTTAATTATTTTCAATTGTAGTTGCTTCAAGACATTGCTGGTAGGCTGGTACCTTTCCTTCCCCAGCTAGAGGTAAATCCGTTGTACTGCTTGGATGCTGCTCTGCATGGCTATTAATTTAATATTCTTTTGGATTGATTTTCATTCACTTATTCCAATTGCAGCCTGATCTTACTAGAAGTACTGATGATATAGAGAGTGTTGTGCGATTTTTCGCTATGCTTGCTGGACCATTTTATCCAATACTTAGTCTTGTAAATGAGAGGTAGCATTGTTTTACTTTGTTCTATAGAATTGTTGATTTCTGTTGCTTTGTAGAGGTTTTGCCAACTCTTACAGAATGAAATTTGCAGGGATGGCCTGAAAACTCTTCCTGGTCAAGTTGATTCTGATGCCTCCAAAAGCCAAACCTTGACCCCTACTCTACTGGTGTCATCCAACTTTGAACTGGTATCCTTTTCTGTTTTATTAGTTTATCTTACCCTTTGTTCTCTTATTATATCAACTCTTTTCCCTCTATGCTCAGTTGCAACCAAGGAGAGGAAAAAGCCCAGTTTTGGGTCATCCAGCTTTTGGCTCAGTTGCATATCGGTCTGATGCAGTTATTCTTCTCCTAAGGAGAGCATTTAAAGAAAAGCATCTTGGAATTGTTTGCCGGAAAGTAGGTTTTGGAATAAATACTCACTGCTTTCCATCTAGTGTCACTTTGTACCCTTTGAGCTGCTTACCTCTGTTAATTGTTTGTCTTAGGTAGCAGCAGTTCTACATAGCCTTATTGGGCCGATACAATCTGTTCCTGCCTCAAGTTCTGACGGAACAGAAAAAAATGAAAAGGCAGGACAGGCACATATCAGCGACTACTCAAGCTTGTTTGGAGAAGAATATAAGATCCTAGAAGGATGTTCTGATGCAATCTGTCTTCATCTCTTGGATATATCTTGCGTTGAAGAAGGTCTTCTTCATGTACTTTATTCTTGTGCTTACCAGGTAAGACCTCTCTTTGGCAGTTGTGTGGTGTGGGAGTTGTGTACTAGTCTGTTGTGCAATATTGGTTATCTAATTATATTTTATTTGCTTTCAACTATCATGAACGAAGCCCCTCCTTTGCTCGAAGTTGGCTGAAAGTAGTTCGGACATCTTTTCTATTCTACCACTTGTTCAAGCCCTGCTTCCAGGTGTGTCTATTCTGCTAACCTTTTACATTTGTTCTTAAATGTTTCACTTATTGAGATTGTAAATTCTTCCCTTTTATCTTAATTTTGTTTTTAAATGTTCACGTATTGAGATTGTAGAAATTTCCTTATTTGTTTTTTTGTAGCACTTCGACCTTCTCTTAATGGCTTCTCTGCTGACCAAATCGATGATAGCTTCCGCCAATGGAGCCAAACTTCCATACAGCATGCTCTTTCTCAGGTTTGTTTGCATTGTATTCTTGATTATAACTCTCATTGTTCCTTCGTTGCTTTTATATGTGATGTATATTTTTCTAAATATTTTAAACCAAAATTGCAGGTTGTTATGATGTCATCCTCAGTCGCTTACAAGCCTCTTCTCCAAGCCTGTGAAGGATACCTTTCATCTTATTCTTTGGCACATGTATGTCTATTTGCAGTTTAATTAAATACATGCATCTTCTGGTGCCGTAGTTGCTACATGGATTGCTTTTTTTTAATATTCTTGGTGATCCTGTCTGCTTTACAACACCAGGCAAAGACAGCTTGTGTGCTGATTGATTTGTGCTCCGGGCCATTATCTCCATGGATACCTATTATTATAGCAAAGGTATTTCTTTGGACATGGTTCTATTTTCTGTTCATCATCTTCTTCTTTTTTTTCTCAGAAAATGATACCATGGTGGTCGTATTTATCATTTTTCCTCAAGCAGGTAGATCTTGCTGTTGAAGTTTTGGCAGAAGTTCTAAGTATTATCCAGGTACCTACTTTTTGTACTATTTGATTCCTTTCAGGGTACTAGTACACTTTACTGTAACTGTGGTTTAAAATTTTATGACACTTCAATACTAACATCAGATGCAATAACAATATAAAAAAGCAACCCTTTTTTTTTTTCCAATTAACCATGCCTATCTGTATTCTACAACAATCAGCAGGGAGCAAAGCAATCTATCTACCGATCTCGGGCTGCATTGAAGTATGTCATACTAGCAATATCAGGGCATATGGATGATGTGCTCCCTGAGTATAAGGTCTGATATATTAATATACTTGGTTTTCTGTTCCTTAATATTCTTTCATTGCTCCAGTCCATAGCGAAGCTTTTGAACAATATCTCAGTAAAATGAAAATGATCCAGGAAGTGAACACCAAGTTGCTTTTCCTGTTGGAGATGCTTGAACCATTTCTAGACCCAGCGATAGCACCTACAAAAAACACCATTGCTTTTGGAGGAGTATCTGCCATGTTCTCAGAGAAACAGGAGAAAAATTGTGATATTGCCCTTAATGTTATCCGTGCTGCTGTCAGAAAGCCAGCTGTGCTGCCTTCTTTGGAGCTCGAGTGGCGCAGTGGAGCTGTTGCCCCCAGGTTTGGTCCTAATAAAATTTCTCTATGGAAAGTTTGTTGCTGTCGTTATCTGTATATTTAATTTGAACTTTTGAAGGTTAAAATCATTTAGTTGCCCTTTCGGTGCTGGCCATATGATTTAACTTATCATTGCTATCAGAATCACTGCTGCTATAAGATTGATATATCATTGTTCTAATTAATGAAATTATCATATTATGATCTTTATTTAAAAAAATATACCATGATAAAAAAATATACTGTGATATTGATCAAAATTTTAAATAATTGTAGTATCATTTATTGTGTTTTAATAATTTCAATTTGATCATGCTATCACTGTTTTAATTTTGTTGTTGTCAATATTATTAATGTTATGTGGATACCATAGTTGTAATTTGTATATTTTCTTACTACGGCTTGGATGGATTTGTCATCAACACTATCATGAATCTCAAGTTCCCTTGACTTTGTATGCGGACAACATAGTTTTCATTTTTTTCTTCTAAGAACGTTTTCTTTCTCTTTCAAAACAGTGCTCTTCTCTCAATCTTGGATCCGCACATTCCGTTGCCGCCTGAAGTGGATCTTCATAAGAGCTTAGCAAAATGCACCATTGATGAAGCATCATCATCTGTTTCCTCTGATGGAGGGATAAAAACTGATGAATTTGCAGATCAGAGCTTTTTTGCTCCAAGTGAACTGAAACAATTCGATCTGGCAAGTTTCAGTTTCCCTTCAATAGAAACACATTCAAGAGAAACAATCCGAGATCCAATAAGACAAAACTCTCCAGATGAAAAACCCATTTCCATCAATTTTCAACTAGACAATTCATTTTCTACTGATTACTACAACACTCAAGCAGATTATCTGCAGTTAGTCAACTATCAGGACTGTGAGGCCAGAGCTAGCGAATTTCAGCACTTGGCATTGGATTTATGCAACCGGCCTGACATTACTCCTGAAGGGCATAAATCAGGGATAGAAGCTTTGCTTCTTGCTGCAGAGTGCTTTATGAATCCTTTCTTTCTGATGAATTTCAGGCCAAACTCTGAGCTTGTCAATCAAATCAATGAGTTACGTGCAAAAATAACTCAACAACCTGGACCTAACTTGTCAGAGCTTAACAATGATTTCACTAAGAAAAAACCCAATCTAGCCGCACTCACGGATCTTGAAAATAAGAGAGACAGAGCTGTAATAGATATATTGCTGCGAGCTGCAAAATTAGACAGTGAATATCAATTGAGAACATCTCCAGGGGAACCGTTGCAATGCGAGGGTGTAAAGGAAGATGATAAGCAAGGGTCATTCATAGATATATCCGAGCAGGACATGCAGTCTGCTGATGCAGTAACTCTGGTTAGAAATAACCAATCCTTTCTGTGCTGTTTCGTCCTAAGGCAGTTTCAAGTAGGAGAGCATTCTTCGCATGAGATCCTTTTACAGAGCCTTCTATTTCTGTTATACTCTGCTACGGAACTCTGTTGCCCTCCTAAGGATGTCATCAGTATTATTCTACAATCAGCTGAGAGACTCAATACACAACTTCTATCATTTTATCAGCAAGTTAAAGCCAGGAATGCTCATCATTTAAATGCAGAGAGATTGAATGGGTTTAGGAGGCTGTGGGTCCTACTTCAGAAATTAGTTATGGCCTCCTCTGGAGATGATGGTGGGAAAGATGGGTTGCAGTTCAGGAGTTTGGTGCCTTCTTCATCATGGATGGAGATGATCCTGGAATTCACACAATATAAGCTGCCACTCCCTCGCTTCCTTGGTTGGATGGCTGTTTCCCGTTATGCCAAGGGGTACTTGAACGAGCGTTTGTTCCTCACCTCTGATTTTTCTCAGCTCACTATGTTACTTTCTGTGTTTGTTGATGAGCTTGCTCTCATGAAAGACACACAAAACAAGAAGATGGATGCAGATTCTTTTGAAGCTCTTTATCCGGATCTGCATCTCTTCTTCCCCAGCATGAGCGAGCATTTCCACTCCTTTGGAGAGAGTATTCTAGAGGTCATTGGGTTGCAGCTGAAGTGCCTTCCTCACAGTGCTGTGCCTGATATCCTCTCTTGGTTTTCTGACATGTGCTTGTTGCCTTTTTTTAATGGTAGCCTCAAGGGGCGTGGTGCTGTCAATGCAAAAGCTTCTGTCTTATACATACTTGAGTCAGTGGTTGCTGAACATATGGAGGCAATTGTTCCTGAAATGCCCCGCGTGGCACATGTTTTGGTGTCCCTGTGCAAAGCTTCTTATGCTGATGTGGCATTCCTCGAGTCTGTTCTCTGTGTACTCAAACCACTGGTGTCACACTTCCTTAAGAAAGCAACTAGTGAGGAAGAGCTATCTGCTGATCCCTCTAGCTGCCAAGATTTTGAGATGATTGGATTTGAGGAACTTTTTAATGCCATATGCCATAAAACAGAATCCAAGGCTGCACAAGCAGATGACTTTGAGATGCCTTTGCTGATATTTATTCTCGGGACTCTTTTTCCAGATCTTTCATTCAAGAGACAAACTCAGATCTTAAATGCCCTGGTGTCCTATGCAGATTTTATATCTTCGGACCTGCCACATTCGTTTTATAGCTATCTTTATGCTTTCCAGAGGGTCACAGATGGTTGTGATATAGTGTTAGTGGAGACCCTCAAGTTATTCGGTATTCAAGTCCCATTTGAAAGAAAGCCAGATAAAAATGACAATAGCTTGCTTCTTAGAGCAAGTGTGTCAGATAATAATCTTCTGATGCTTTCAAAGAGTAGCAGTGATAACAAGCCTGAAATAGAAAAATTAACAACTGCATTAGAGAAGTTACTCTTCCAGCTTATTCCATCCATTGAGGCTAGCTGGAAGCTGCACCATCAGCTGGCAATGAAGCTATCTCATTCGGCTGCACAATGGGCACTGCTCACTATGTGTCTAAAGTTTGTCGTAACAACCACAGCTGATTTTTCAGTTGAGCATGTAAATTGGTTTACTGCTCTCGAGGGACTTGTTGAGCTTATCCTGACATATCAGAATAAACAGTGCTGGCATGTTGCTTCTGCCATGATCGGCTACATGCTGGAGTTACCAAAGGAGTTTTCTCTGGGCCCTGTGGTCAGTGGCCTGTGCTCTGTAATAAAAAACTTCTGCCTTCATGCTCCTAGAATTTCATTGCGGCTACAAACTGATAAATGGGTCTCTATTTTATTTGCCAGTGGGAACTGTTTTGACCTCAAGGGTGAAGATGCAGTATCCTCATTGGCTGATTTGTTCGGTACTATGCTGAGTCATCCTGAACCGGAGCAACAGTATGTTGCATTACAGCAGCTTAGAAAAATTGTTAACACTAGAAACACTGACACCGAATCCATTGTCTCAGTTTTGGCTTCAAAGAATTGGGAAAGAGTGGTCAAAGAAGGGTTAACTGGCCCATCAATGCAGTTGAAGAAGCAGGCAATGGTACTGTTGTCAGAATGGATCCCGTATTTAGAAAGAGGGAAGTTGCAGTCTTTTCTCCAGGGTAGTGACACAGTTCTGCAGGGAGCAGGAACCCTTTCTCAGACAACTGAGAGGGGTCACCTGACACGTCTTTCCCTTTTGCTTCTGGGAAATGCATGCTTCTATTCACCTGATGATGATATCTCTTTGATTCCTCAAACAGTTTGGATCAACCTTGAAGGCATGCTAGCGTCAATAACTGGTATTTTTTTTTCTCTTCTTTTAGTCTGTGTTGTTGTTGTTGAGGCTTATAATTTTCTTTCTACACAAAATCGTAGGTGCAATTTCTGATTTGGAGAAAGATTTATGCCAGGCTCTCTGTCAACTTAAAACCGAATCTAGTGCAAAAGGGGTGAGCACCACCCTCTCTCTCTCAAACTTTTTCTATTCAGAAAATATTGTACCTGTTTCCCTTTTTTGATAGCCTGTTGGTACAATTTTTGCCACACATGTTGAGATTTGATCCAAAATTAAGTTTCTATAATTAGTGGACATTAGAAGTTGCGTTTTAGCAGATGGATAATTAAGAAAGCCTGTTTTTGTTTTTTATTTTAGCATCATACTATATTTCGTTTGTAAGTTTAGTTGGTGCATGAGTAGTATTTTTAGGATGCTTAAAATAGATTAATATGATAGGCTATATAAGCATAGGTTTTGTATCGTAAGTTGAGTGCAAGATGAATGAATTAATAAAGTTTTGTTGAAGTTCGTTTATACTTCTCTTTTATCCAACAATTTTGGTATCAGAGCAAGTCAATCCTTCACCAAAAACCATCGCCAAGAAGAAGAAGAAGAAGAAGGAGAAAAAAAGATGATGAAGAAGAAAAAGAAGGAAAAAGGGAGGTATGAAGTAAAGTATGTCTTTTGTGTTTGTTTAAGAAATAAAGATGAAAAAGGAGAAATGTTTGTATGGTGAAAGGTGTAGATGTGAATGGTTGAGTTCCTACTAATGGTGTTTGAAGAATCGGTGAGCGAAGCCGAAGTGAGCAATGACTCACATGAGAAAAATCTTGTGCAATGGATGTCAAGAAAGAGAACTAGTGACAAAAGCAGCTGCTGTAGAAGAGTCGGAGAGGAAGTCCAATGTAGGACATTTGTGTGTTTGGGTGCATTGCATACCCCCTCACGTATTGGTGTTTGAGAATGTTGCAGCAGCAACACCAGGAAGGAGGCATGGACAATCCTGAAAGCCACATTTCAAGGGAGTATTTGAGAGTTATGGCAATCAAATCTCAAGGCCTACATATGGACTTGGAAATATTGCAAAGAACCAAGGAAGAATCAATGCAGAATTTCCTTTCAAGAGTACAAGAGGTGCTCAATCAAATCAAAGCATTTGGAGACACCATGGAGGAGAAGACTACGGTGGCAAGGGCGTTGAGAAGTCTAACACCCAAGTCTGATGAACTCATGGGATCACTGCAGACCCATAAATCATGGCTAGGTTTTGAGGAGATGTTCTAGCCGATGGGCAGATTTGAGACGATTCAGTTGTTGATGGCAATTGCAGCTCAGTTGTGTCAATCTATCAATTTGATGTCTAGTTACAAGAAGAACAGAGATGATCAAGCAAGTTCGTGTGAATGAAGAAGAAGCTTAGTGAAACCAATTTCGGATCAAGGGGGTGTTGAGATTTGATCCAAAATTAAGTTTCTATAATTAGTGGACATTAGAAGTTGCGTTTTTAGCAGATGGATAATTAAGAAAGCCTGTTTTAGTTTTTTTATTTTAGCATCATACTATATTTCGTTTACAAGTTTAGTTGGTGTATTAGTAGTATTCTTAGGATGCTTAAAATAGATTAATAGGATAGGCTATATAAGCATAGGTTCTGTATCGTAAGTTGAGTGCAAGGTGAATGAATTAATAAAGTTTTGTTGAAGTTTGGTTATTACTTCACTTTTATCCAACAACACAATATCGTATCATAATCTTATATTTTGTTTAATGTTATAGGCTTTGAAAGAAGTCCTATCTACCGGTGCAACTGTAAAACCAGGTGACCCTGGATTTGCTAGCGTTAGGGAAACTGTTCTTCAGGTAGGCTGTATTATTAAGTGGTTTGCAGTCACATAAGTATTATGCTGATTTTGTATCAACATTATTTATCATTGTATAATGTGTTAATATAATCATTCTTTTAAACAGGCTCTTTCATCTTTGGCTTCTGTTGAGTCATACTTCGAGTTTTTCTCAAGAAGTGTTGACCAAGAATCACAGGTTGAACTGGTCTTTTAGTTTTGATTTTATTTAAGTTGCCTCGCATCTTGAATTTCAAATAATATTTTCTTTCTTTGTAAAATATAGGAGCTAGAGGAAGCTGAGATTGAAATTGAACTAATTCAAAAAGAAAAGGCGCTGACAGACATTTCAGGCCAAACTCCTGAAGGTGACTCCTTTCAATCTTCTTTATTAGGTAAAAGCATAACATCGACATTTCTTTTTCTTATGTTATGCAATTTTTTTGTGTTCACTTGGTTTTATTTATGTTCTATCCATGACAGGCTATAAAGATGACAAGAAGCCTAATGAGCGACTCCAGCAAATTAAGGATGGTATCCGAGACTTGTAAGATTAACTGGAGTGCATTTCAATCGATTTGCAAACATTAGGATTTCCTTCTTTAATCCATCATTCATTGAAGGAATGTAAATACCAGCCATGTTTTTGTATTGATTATCTAACATTTTTCTCAATATATATCAGGGAAAGATCAAAACTTAAAGAAGAAATAATGGTTCGGAGACAAAAGAAGCTCTTATTTAGACAAGCACGCGAGAAGTTTCTCGTGGAGTTGACTTCTAGAGAGATGGAGCTCTTACAAGAGCTTGACAGGTGTTGTTGCTTTTGTTGATTTTGTTCTTTTGTATTCTATAAAGTGTTCAGGTGCAGTTGCTATTTTTGAATTCTCATCGTGGAAGTTTTTCAGGGAGAAAGCGGCAGAATCGGAACGTGAGATAGAAAGACAGCGCCAATTGGAGCTGGAACGTGCAAAGACCCGAGAACTTCAGTTTAACCTTGAAATGGAAAGGGAAAAGATGACTCAGGTAATATTAGCTGCTGACTATTGGTAAATAATTGCTCAAGTTTTTGGGGTTTGGCAATGTTGCAGATGTTATGAAACTGACAGAATACGTCTGTCACTTTTGTAGAAAGAACTACAGCGTGAGCTGGAGCAAGTTGAATCTGGAGCTAGGCCATCCCGTCGTGAATACTCTTCGGGTGCTGCCAGGTTTTTATTTGACGACTGTTTTTTTCATTTCTTTTTGGCCATTGTAGTCGGACAAAGATTTTACTTGCCATCTTTAATAATTTTTCTGCAGGCCTAGGCGTGACAGAGAGGATAGGTACAGGGAGAGAGAAAATGGGAGGCCGGGACAACTGGAAGCGGGTGCAAGATCAAGCAGCAGAGGCCATGATGGTAGTCAAATGGGACCTGGCGCCTCTTCAATCCCAACTGTCATGCTCTCTGGGTCAAGTCGGTCATACCTTAGCCAGCAGCCGACAATGATACTACAGTCAAGGGACCGATCTGATGACCGTGGCGCCATGGCTTATGAAGATAGCATAGAGCTTGCAAGCAGGGATTCAGGGGATGCAAATAGCATAGGTGAGTCTGAGCTGGGTCAGGCTTTTGATGGATATGGACCTGGCAACAGGCGCGGTGGCAGGAGACACGGAGGGGACAGAAGAGAGAGAGACTCAAGACGAGAAGGAAAATGGGAGAGAAAACAATGATGCTCTTTTGGCTTTGCACCAATCAGCTGCTAAATTGTACTATGATGGAGGTTGGCTCCACATAAAAGAAGTGGCCTACCTTTCTCCCACCTGAAAAAAACAACCAAAATTGATACAATGTCTTTCAGTTGGTTGTTTTAATAGCAAGTTAAATTGCAAATGTCATCAGTCTTTCTGTGTGCCCAATCCAGCAGATATCGGGATGAACCTTTTTGGAGGCGCCAGCTGTCGCAATTTCCGCAAGATGAGTAAAAGAGCTGGAGGAGCATTATCCTGTAATAGAGCTCTTTTGAAAGCATTGATAATTGTAGCTTCTTTGTTGCAGCTAAGGTTAGCTGTATTGGTTAGTTCTCACCTCCCGTTAAACAGTGCGTCCTTGTAAATTTTTGCCGTTATGGATGAATTTACCTTTTTCTGGAACCACTTGGTCGAAGTTGATGTTATTCTATGTCTGCACTTCACTCTACAATGTGTGCCAATTCATTATTAGGACAGATATTGCTAAACCCACTAAATTTCAAATCAAATTTACCAATTAATAATTGTATATACAATAAGTTATAGCAAATTGTGAATAAAATAAAATTTTAAAAAGGAAAATAAAATAATCAAGCAAATGTAAATATGTATAAACATATTTATATATATACACCAAATTTTTGGAATAAAAACAAGAACGAAATAAATTTTTTCTTATGAAATAAAAAGTATATATGTAACATATATACACCAATAAAAAATTGAATAAATACTAGTTAAATTTATACAAGATTTTCAAAATTTCCTTCAATTAATTAAGCAATTAACTAATTTAATTAACTTAAACTAAAATTTTCTAAAACAAAATCACGTAACGAGTTGTTAAATTCATTTCAAGCCCAAACATACTTGTCATACGAATGGGCACAAGAATCACGCCTCAACAGGCCAGCAAGCTCATCAAAATTCGATGGAAGTGCGTGAACCCTCGTGTGCAACCCTCATGCGACCCGTTGGGTTGTGTTTTCTCTCGAGTCAGGAGCTAGCCACACGATTGGCAGCAAGGGGAACGACATAACAGTGATCCCACTGACCCTCTCCTCATCCCTTCGACTTCTCTGCATCGATGCGGTGTGAAGCGACCCATAATCCTACCCGTTCGGGTCAATCTCCTGAGAGGCACTAGACAGCAACATAGAAGGTCACACGGGAAATGCCACAACTCAGATCCCACCTCTACGCCGCTGCGATATCGAAGCGATAGCGACGCCTCGATCTTTCTCTCTCCCCCACTCATCCTTCATCATCTCACCCCCACTCCGTTTTTCTCTCGGGCTTTGCCCTATCTCTCTCCACGATCTCTGAACGAGATCGTGACAGCTCCCTCTCTCACCATCACATCGACACTTTTCTCTGCGACCTCGTCGTTTGCCACTATCGTTTAACACCTTGGCACTATTTCGAAACGAAACCACCTGCACACACCACCCCCAGCCAATCAGAGGGCATGCAACATCCAGCCTGGCCCCCTTCTCGCTGAAGTCGAATCCTGTTGTTGCCATTGACGCTATGAGATCATCAATTGGACTGATATTGGGCCCCGATGCTTCTGTTTCATGATCAGGCCTAATGAAGCCTGGAATGGCCTTTTATAGGGCTTATAGATAAGTAGCTCATAGGCCTGTATATTTCTCAAAGATATTTTCTTTGGATTCATATACGCTGCTCTTTCAGAATTTTGATCTGGTCCGTTGATAATAAATGTACGGATCCATTCATAATAATTTTATCGGATGTCTCCAAAGAGACGATAAATGTCCATTCGTAATAATTACATACATACTTGTGAAATCACGTATATTCATTAATCATTAAGAGTTCTGACATGAATCCTAAATGCAAATATAATAAATCGGGTAAATTTAATCTATGTACATGCGATTTTATTAAGTTCCAAACACATATGGTAAGTTTAATCTTTGAGATGACACACATCTTCGAATCGGATTATCATAACTATGAATCACCATCAAACAACCAACCCCCCTTTCTGTTTCAAATCTACTTCCGCTGCATTGCTACCATCAATTTGATGTTGCATTCACATAGCCAGAAGCCCAACTGCAACAAAAATTCGTAATTCGTAATTTGTTCAAGTTTGATTCGAGAAAAATTCGAAATTAGTTCGTTCGATTTTAGTCGAAATTAATTTCAAATCGAATCAAACTAGTTCGAAATGATTTTGAATCAAATTCAAAGTAGAATCGGTTCGTTCGAAATTGTTTGTAAACTAAAATAATTCGAATAAATATGAACGTTTGTTCAAATGATATCGATTGGAGTCATTCCTGTTTTGTGTCCGCCAACGACTGACTCAACAAGACAAGGTTAGGCACTCTCCGACCACGTGATATGAGAACAAAACAAAACAATACAATAAAAACAATCAATTGGAGTCCAAATCCGCATCTGTTAAGCTAAAAAATATCTTAATTTTATGCCAAATTTCCCTTTCAGAAATCCAAGAGCGGATGAGATGGAGAGGAACCATTCGCCGCAAGATAATTGAAAGAAGAGAAATGATCTAATAGGAAGACAGATGAGAAAGAATAGTTTCAAGAAACAAATGATATTGCTATTACATCTCATTTAGCTGATTACATCACTGTATATATAGATAGAGGGTCTGTACAATTGTGTCTAAGTATATCATAGTAATGTGAATCTTGCAACTAACTGAATGTTGATGCTTGATTTCTGTGGCCATGTGATGTTGCCTAATAATAATCAGCATCCAAATTGTTGAAATTCTTTCGCCAATCAATTACCAAAAGAAAAAAACAATAACAAAGGATTCTACCACTCTCTATACCAGTGTAAGGAGGCCCAGAAAGTAACAAAAAACAAAACTGGAATAGAAGATACATAACACAAGTGGGGGTCCAGCAACGAAATTAATTGATTCAATTCCGGTACTCAACAAATACTGAGCAAAGCATTATTTCACTTTCAGGCCTTTTCCCACCTCTCTTTGCTTATAAAAACTTCTCCGCTTCTTTACCAGACAAAGAAACGAGAGATAGCGAAAGAGAGAACCAAAGCACACCCGGCATTGTCTCTGCCTCATAATTCCAAATCTTCCCTCCCACTTACATAGATAGTTACATACATACCAATTCCAAACATCATTTTACCAAGTTAATTTTGGGTTTTAGTTACACTTTTCCCATACAAGTACCAATCAAACAATAACATCTATATCAATTTCTTGCGAAATTTAATGGCGGGGCAATCGAGAAAGTGGATGATAGTCGTGGCGACGGTGTGGATACAAGCTTTCACAGGCACCAACTTCGACTTCTCGGCGTACTCATCAGCTCTCAAGGCCGCCATGGGAATCTCTCAAGTTGAACTCAATTACCTCGCAACGGCATCCGACCTTGGCAAGTTGTTCGGGTGGTCGTCAGGGCTGGCGCTCTTCTATCTGCCTCTCCCTGTCGTGCTCCTCATAGCTGCCTTTGCCGGGCTCATCTCATACTCGGTTCAATGGCTAGTGGTCACTTCTTGCATCTCTCTGCCTTACATCGTTGTAAGTAAATTTTATCTTAATTTATCTTTTAATTTTTATATGAATTGTTTGTTATCGTTTCTCCTTATCCGTTATAATAATTAGTAATGATGATTAACTTCCTCCGTGCATTTCAACGGAAGAATACCAATAGCATCTCAAAATATAAAATTAAAGCAATATTTATATGATGTTAATGGATAATAAATTTTAAGAAACGTGCTATTTTGAGTGTACTATACTGACTAGTAAGAGCTGTGAGGATTTTATTTCTAAATCCCAATTTTGCCGTTAATTCATTGAAAGAACTTGATTTTAACCAAGATCTTCTAGAAAATTTCTAATCTGACAATTAAATTACCTCCGTACATTACCTTTGATTTTCCGAAGAGACACAACCGCCGTTGATCACCGGAAGCCTTTAGTCTCCGAGTAATTCCTCTCAAGTCCGATGGAGAGAGCAAGAGAGGCGGCAACGGCAACGTCTTCTGCACAAAAGAAATACCCGAGTTGCAAGTTCTGAACCGAAAACTTTAATCACTTAATTCTCTTTCTATACGGCCAGTCAATATAGCGCATAAGAAGTCTTTCTTTATTTTCTTTTTAATATGTATTGGTTCTGTACTTCTGTGTCTTTCAAAACCGAGAGAGAGAGCAGTAACCAGGTCTCTGTATATTCATATATCCAAATGCATAATATATAGAAGTCTCTTCATGTGTACAATGAATCAAAAAATGCTAATGTGCAATGAACAATAGTGTATCAAAAGATGCCAGTGTACAATGAATTAATTAAAAAATGCCTTTTTAATTAATGTACATTGAATATAATGGTGCTTCATCCGTACATGATTAATTGATTCAACTGACACCTTTATACATAATTAATTAATTACTCAATTAATTAATTAATTAATTAATTGCTTAATGGATATAAAACCTTTTTCTTATCGGATCTTTAATGGATCTAAAATCAGAACTTGCTTATATAGGATATTTTCTTATTTGCAGAATATTGTCGTATTAAATTGTGTTCTCCAGAGATCAATAGCATAATTGTATTATTCGTATAACTTTATATAATTTAGACCATCACTAAATCATAAAGTTATTAATACGCATTCTACACGTTAAAGATTCCACTTCTCATGATACATATTGAATTCGTAAATAATACTTAATTTGATCACTTTGTAACGGATCTAATTAAATAATGGACAGTCCATTATTCAATATATATTTATATCACATATTAAGTCCATATATTATTGTAATTAACTAAATTAATTCCAACATTCATAACTTATTTTGACTTTCATCAGTGAAGAGTAATAAATATCCATCAAAATCTAACCATTCTATACAAAAAAGATTAATAATTGTTTCATTCATCTTCTGAATTTTAAAATAAAAAAATAATCTTCATAATAGACAACGCGTCATATATGAAAATAAAGTTTCTAAATTTAGTAACTGAAATCCGGATTGTATGACAACTTGAAAGAAGCATATAATGTCCATGTTCAAACAAATCAATTGAACTTGGTCTACAATTATTTAAAAACAAATTATTATGCTTTTTAAGCAAAAATTTAGTATATCATTCTAGATGCTTTCTAGGCGCTCCAATAAATCCGTATCATTCAAATTCATTAAGATTCTCACCATACATTTCAATCAAACGAAACACATTAATTGGAATACCTAAAAAGCATCTAGAATGGTGTACCTAAGTTTTGCCTTTTTATAATTCTCATTTGTAAATTTTGTAAAAGTTTAATTAATAGAGGATTTTATTTTATTTTTACCCTTCTAAATGTCACCAACTATGTTATCTTCTTATATTCGGATATTTCCATTTAATTTCACAAACTATAATGTTAAAACGTAATTGACATGTATAATTATGTCTAATAGTTCCGAGGAACCAGTGGCACAGCAATGCCAACTTTTTAGAAAAAAAAAAGACAGAACTTAATTATCCTATTATAATGGTGAAGAGCATCAAAGCAAAGCTCATAGAACTAATCCCTTTTAAACCTTGTTAGACATCTTAGTATACTTGGATCTTTTTTCCTTTTTATATTTATTACATTATTTAACAAAAAAAAAAAGATATCTTATCTTACCGGAAATTGATAATTGCATGCCTGAAAATGTTTATAGAGGAAACTGAACCCAGCGTCCCAGCCTCGCTTCTACAGCAATCTATCATAGTAAAATATGTCAATTTTAGTTGTTTGTTAGTGTATTCCGGAATTGGATTTTCTATTTTAGTATCTGATTTATTATTATCAGCTTTTGTGTGGGCTAAAAACAGAAAAGAAAGTGAAAAAAAATCTGGTGGCTTTTTTGAGATTGAAGGTTTTAATTTTTTTGGTTTGAGACCCAAAAAATATGGACCACAGTGGGTCCCTGTACTTTTTAATGTTTGTCTTACGAGGGTGTTGAACAATTGGCTGCGCTTGACAAGTTGTTGGGAAAATTTTATAAATTTGCAGTGAGAATCTTGATAAAATTGAAATAGTGAAGATGAAAGGAAAAAAAAAAAGAGGAAAATGACCACTACGGTGAGAATTTGAAATTTTAATAAAGTTAGAGAGTAATTTGAAATTTTGAAAATTCTCAGTCTAAAATTCTAATTCTGATCCTGAAAATAAATACGTCTTGTCTCCAATCTCATGCTTCTCAATGTTCCCGCTACATATGACAAATATGACAAATGAATTCTCCTATAATTAATATTTCATAGACCTCATTTATCACATATAATAAAAATATTGAGAAGCATGATGTTAGAGTCATTAGAAGCACGCGTAGCACCCATAAAACAATTAAGAAGGGATCGAATTCGCATTAATAGCGAAAGAGAGTTCGGGATTGAAAGAGAGATGAAGAAAGGTTAATACTAGCATATATTTAATAAGAAAGGTTGTCTCGATGATATTTATTTCGAAAATGAACCTCAAAAAGTTTATGAAAAAAAATTAAAAAAATATTGTGTATGACATTTCATGCTCATGGAATTTTTACGGGTTAAGAAATAACTTATCATGATTCTAGCTATGTTGCAAGAATACAACAATCGTTGGTACTTAGGGATCGAATCTACATGAACAATTCAGACTTTTTGTTTCGTCAATTAAGCAATTTAATCTAAGTAGTTGAAAGAAAATGTATAGAAAATTGGTTTTGGCTTTGAAATTAAACTAAACTAAAATTAATTACACAAGTTGAAAATAGGTCGATACGAGAATTAGGACTTCTAAGATTGTCTATCCACTTTGTTGCGATCTACTTGGTCGACTGAGGATTTGTTTTGTGATATGAAGACAAGATTCACAAATTTAGATATTAAGTGATATTTCTATATTAACACCATATCTAAACTAGAATAATTTTCTCCTTTCGATTCTTGATCATTCTAGTCTAAATTCATTAAGATCTTATCGTCCTAGTTAACTTAAATAATTGTAATTCATCTTTCGGTACTTAGTATAATTCCTCAAATCAATTAAGTAAAGCATATAGATAACAATCGTCATGTTTCGATACTTAGATTATTATCTACTTTGTTTCTTTGTGATCGGGGTCTAACAATTCAATTTCTCAATTAAAATAATCAAATCCTAAGTTATGCAATTTGATCAAGATTGCAATCAATTGAAACATAGAACAAGCCATATAACAAAACATAACATGAAATAAACAATGACCAAGTTAACAGTTTCAAGATAACCCTAAAAACTCTAAAGATTACTTAGCTGATCATGACTACAAATACACAATCAATGTAATAATAGAGAGTTCCAAAGAAAGGAGGAAAGAAAAATAAAATCGAATCGAAGATCTCTTGATCGGATGTGAAATTGCCTTCTTCTTCTTCTCTCCTAGTTTCTCTAATCTCTAAACTCAATGCCAAGAACCCTCCTAACTCTATTCTGGAGATCCCTATATATATATGAGAGACAAAATCTAAAAAATAACTAACAAAAAATCCCAAAAATAGCATGAAAACCACTCTGTCTACTCTGACTATGGTCGTAGTCAGTGGAAGAAACTGCATCCTGAGTAGTTTTCAACTTTGTTGTCAGAGACTAAGGTCGTAGTCACCTACTGTCGTAGTGTCTTTAAAAATCCCGAAAATTGGCGAAGTCTTTTTGGCTCTCTGGAAGTGATGACTACGGTCGTAGTTGCTGAAAATCCTTAAAAATGGCTACGAAAACAGCTCTCTGTCGAGGTTGACTACGTCGTAGTCAAAGTGACTACGGACGCAGTTGTTTTGGTTGGCGCGCAACACTTACTATTTTAGTCATAACTTCTTCATCTGAACTCCGACCGAGACGATTCAAAGTGCGTTGAAAAGCTAAGAAAAAGCTCTACAATCTTGAAACATTATCTTGGGAAGTCTAGTTTGTTTTCTACATTCCAAAATAATACTTGGACAATAACTTGAACTTTGACAAAACTTAACTAATTTAACCTAAAGCTACGAAACTTTGGCTTATTTTGCACATTTCACCCTAGAGTTTTGGGTATACAATTTTGACTTATCACATGCAAAATAATATTCATCATCATCATCATCGTCGTCGTCGTCATTATTATTATGATTATTATATCACTATCATTTTAGTATTGTTAGATAATAATGTTCATTTGGTTTGGTTGATTGTGATTTTGATTAAACTAAGTAAAAATAACATAATTTAGAAAACAGATGGCAATAACAAACAATTTTTACTATGATTTTCTATACATTCTTGTTCTGTTTCTTTAGTAAAATAAATGTTGTTTTGTTTGACAATTATGAAAGCACAGTTCAGGGTGCAGTCGGTATTCAGAGATATCTCTATATAAAAAATTATATTCAAATTAATACAATTTTCAAGATTAGGTACTTCAATTATTTTGAAATAAACTCATTAAGAATGTATAATTGTCTCAAATGTTTAAATCAATTATGTGTTACCCATTGGTACTTAATACAATTAATTCCAAACAATCAGATAAAGCCCCCTAATTAATCAACGTCACCCCTCGATACTTAGTCAATTAATTAGATTGTTCTTTGTGGTCTCGTTTCAAAACTCAACTACTCAGTTAAAAGTACTAAAATCTTAGATCAATAAACGATTAAGAAAAAAACAATTCATATTTCAAACAAACAGATGAAAACCAATTACTAAACAAACATTATAAGAGTTTTAAGTAATCAAATCTTAGAAAAAATCTATAGAAAATTTAGCCAAACATGACTAAGGAATAGAAAATGACAAAGCAAAGATAAAGAAAAGAAAAGAAGAGATAAAACCATGTAATGGCTTAATCTTAAACTTCATCTTCTCCTTCAAACCATAAAAAATATTTCTTCCTGAAAACTCTCAATAATTTTTCTTGGAACTGCTCTCTACATTCTAAAATGTGTTACAACTCTTCAGAATACAAGTATTTATAGTCAAACAATAATTTCAAAATAGAATCATAAACATAACAGTTTATGCGTAAACAAGTTAAAACATATTTTCGACCATGATGGACCACGAATTTGAAAAGTCCAAACTATAAAAAATTTAGATCTTTCTTTTATCTTTCTAATAAACTTTGAATCATCAAATTATGTCATTTTCTGATAAAGTTATGGCTAAAAATAGTCTGTAGTGTGTAGTAGAATCGCTTGACTTCAATCGTAGATCATTCCAACTTCAAACGTAGGCCTTGTATTTTGTTCCTCTGGAAATTTCTAAGTACTGAGGGCTTTGTATATTTGGACTTCGATTGTAGGTAGTTTATTACTTCATCATAGGCCATGTAGAACTTGGTTTTTCTGAAAATTTGGCTAAGTATATGGAGGCATTTGTGAGCTAGTACTGAACTTCGATCGTAGCCTTCACAACTTCGACAGTATGACTTGTAAAAATCATCAAACATGACTAAGTACCAGAATTGGCCTTGTATGAAGCCCTACGGTTGTAGCTAAGCCTCCTAAGACCGTAGGTGTGGAAGCTTATCTTCTACCGCGCAGCACCGACGGACGACTTAGATTTCCTGCGCTGTAAGCTACGGACAGTCCAGATTTGATTCAGGAGAGTTTGATATTATAAAGTTTAGCTTACACGAATATTGACGCAAATCAACGGTCCAAATTTCCTGCGCAGCACGCAGAGTGACGGTCTGCGCGGTAGAAGATCTTGTTCCTCCTCGTAGGTGTAGTGAAATCTTCATTGGGAAATGGCTAATTATAGAATCTGCTTAGAAGAAGGGACCTATGATCGTATCTCATGCCCACTTGATTGTATGTTGTGTAAAATCTTAAGAGAACGAGTCAGAATTATACTGCTCGTTCTAAGCTTTCCAATGCACTTGGAATCGCTGATTCGAATGAAAGATTATTGTCAAAATACTAAACGTTATGCGCGAGAAATATGCAATTGAACACAACTTGTTTCCAATTGTCCGTTAAGTTTCTTAGGCTCCAAAATATCCTGAAATATAAACATAATTAAAATAGTAATTTGAGCTCTTGTATATTTCTAATCTAGTTTAACCTAATTAAATTAAAACTTGACTTAAAACAACATAGTTATAAGTTTAAGTATAAAACATTTTAGCTTATCACACTCTCGAACTACATAACTAAATAAATATGCACGTTTTTCACCCATATCACAACGACATTTTTTATGACATTTATGGAAAACAAAGTTATTTTAAATAATTTATGATGGAACAAACGGTAGTGTTGGATTAGTATTAATTTAATATATATTTATTCTATGAACAATTATATTTATTTTCACATATTTGCACTGTTTGATGAATACATGTATTTTTTTACATATTTGCATTGTTTGAAATTCTGATCCTTAGGTAGATTTTTGTACGGACAACGTACATTTTCAACAATTTTGATCGGCCGTTTAAACTTTAAAATTTGAGATATGTGATCACACGCACATTACGCAGAGCATGTGTTTGCGCAAACATCACAATCGTACTCCAAATACAAATATAATTTGAGAATCCTTCTCAAATCTTTCAATAGAAATGGGTAGAGGAGGATTATCACTTTCATGATCTAACCAATTCCCAAGCCATTTGAGAAAAATAAAATTCAGTCCAAGTTAAGTTTCATTTCCCAAGTTTTTAATATCTAGTTGGGTTGTAATTTTTCTTATTCTCTTGAAAAAAAGATGCATTCTAACTCAGTCTTATAATTTTTCTGCTCCGTTTATGATCTTAAATCCACATATGTTGTCGGTAGGAATATGATATCTCTAAAAGATTTAAGGCATGTTATGCATTCTAACTCAGTCTTATAATTTTTTGAGAATTTTGGGGGAATGAGTTTGGATATATATTGTTTAATTTGCATAATTTCAAATGATATTTACCAATGGAAATATATACACGAATGATGTTCAAAGATTCAATTGGTAGGTCATAGGTGTGTTTCATTTTAGAAAAGAAAAAAAAAGATTCAAAGGGTGTTCGAAATTTACTATTTTGATGAGTATATGGCAAGGATTTTTTTTCTCTCCAAGTGATTTCTTTTTTTTTTTCAATATATAATCGTTCACTAGTGACTCTTCAAAAATGAGTTGGGTATATTAATCCTTAAATATCTATCACATTCAATACAAATTATTGAAAAATTCATAATTTACTTCAAGTGAAATTTTCCCATGGAAATTGGGAACCAATCAAAAAGGAGAGACCCATTTACACCCATTCCTATTCCCTTGGAAAAATTGCCACGGAACGGACCCTAGATTTTCAATTTCCCACCAATTTGTACTAGTTGGGAAAGAAATTTGAGTATGAAATCCCAAACCCACATCTAGAAAATATGCAGCCTAACACAATTTATGTTATATTTAGATATGGATTCAAATTTTTTGAAATTTCTGTGGGATTGGAGATGGCCGAACACTCTTAGGATTCGTTCGTTTACTTTCCGTGTGTGATAACGGGCGTGAGAATAGAATTGAATTATTGTACTCGAGAAAAAATAATTCACTTCAACTAAATTTTTTTCTTTCCACATGAACAATAAATACAGTCGAACATTCCCTTATTTTTTTTTAAATCAAGGACGGACCAACATAGCCAGGTAAATCGGGGCAAGATGATACTAATTGAATAACACAGCTATTTGGTATCGTTTTAACTTTTAAACAAGTTGAAGTTTTAGACGAAATTATTTGGTATCATAGATGTTAGTATCTTATGATTCGATACGAGGGCGAGAGATACATATCTTACGGTTCGATACGAGTTGTAAAATTCAAGAATAAATCATCATTTTTCAAAATAAATATCTTAATATGCAAGAAATTTACATCGATATCAAGTAACACTTATCAATATATTTAAAATTACGATGATTTATTTAGTTATTTAGATTTTTTTGTTAGATACTAATTAATATAATTCTTTTGTTATTTTGAAAATAGCTTAGCGTATCTTAACGACACGATACGATACACGATACACGATACAATACAATACAAAATTCACCGATACACGATACATTTTACGATTTTGGTATCGTATTAATATGACTCGTGCTAATAAAGGCACCAACAGATTCCCATTATCCCATACCAATTTAAATTTTGATTGAAATAGCATGTTCTAGACTGGCTTTCGATTGTGCTCAGTTCAGTTCAGGACAGTATTTATAACTAAATTAATGTTGGTATAATTATAAATGATCACGCGATCCCTGTTGACTGTTAAGTAAGAAACCTACTAAAAAGCAAGCAACCAATTTCTGGCATTTGTTTCTTTGGTGGTGGGATACTTCAATACTTGGCCACTTGGGAGAAGCTGTTATTATGTATCTTATTTTAATATCTTCTATTTAGCTTTCTAGCAAGTTCTCCACAAAAATTAAGTTTGCTTTTTTCTCTAGAGTTTTCAGTAGGCTATTTGTTATGATCAAATACCTTCTTTTATGCATTTTATTATTTCGTTTTATTTTATCTTTTAATAATTTCAAACATTAAATCTGACTATTTATTTTTGCCACTATCACAAACAACTAAATTGGAAGGATCTCTATAACAAAATTAAAAGATACAAAACTTAAATGATTTCACTATGTTAAGTCTTTGGCGTACTAATTATGTACGAAATAAACTATAATAAAGTATAATAAAGTATAATAAAATTGATTGTATGTAAGCACATTAATTGGAACATTGATGGATGATAACACTAGCCAGTCAAAACTTTTATTGGGTAATAACTATCCACAGTGTAGTCTAAGGCTGCTAATGAACATGTTCATGAACAAAATATGTTGAATACTATTGAACATTTATGAAATGAGCTATCTCTTTATATTGGTCGAAGTTCAGTCCAAGTTCATTTGTTAAAACTGAACTGGACTAATTGTCGACAAATTATGGATAAATTATGGACTAATCACGGACAAATTGTGGACTAATTGCAAACTCAAGGTGAGATTAAATGAAAACATGTTCAAACATTCCAATAGATAAATCAAGTTCTAACTTTATGTTTCACAGAGAGAACTAAGTTATTCGTACAAAGAAATCTAAGTTATTCAATAAAGTGATGTTTGAACATATTTTCATTTAATCCCACCTTGAGTTCGCAATTTGTTCATAATTTGTCCACGATTAGTTCACAATTTGTCCATAATTTGTTCACAATAAAGTGATGAAATAACTTCCATTTAAAGAAGATCGTGCACTGTGAAGTCCAGAATCAGGTTCGCATGGTTAACTTACGAACAAATAGTGAACATTATTCAGTTATAAGATGAACTAGACATCAATTGAATATTAGTAGATAATTATGAACTTGATTTGATCATGAACTTCAACTTCTCATCAGCGGGCTGAGCTGCACATGAACTATAAGCCATCAATTAGCAGCCCTAGTGTAGTCGTTAGACTGAAGCAATATAAAATTTCTTGAATATCTCACTAAAATCTTAAAATTACATATTTTATCTTCTAGAATTTTAATATCTTATCTATCCTTCAAAGTACAAAAAATTTCTCATATATTATTTATTTTATATAAGTTAAAAAAACATCAAGTATATCCAAATATGCAATTTACTCATAATGGAACTTTTAAAACTTAACAATAGTATAACAAATCATGGATCATTGTAATTCTTCATCTCCTCAGCCTAAGTAACAAAAATCGAGCCTCTCACATAAAAAAGACGATTATCATGTTAACAACAATTACATTAGTCATGGACTATTTCCGCAATGATTATAATTATGTAATAAATTTAATTGATTAGGTTTTACTTGTCTGATTACTATCACTATATGAAGCGTTGAAAATTATTTATCTTATTTATGTAAATAATATGTATTCAAAATAGAAAGTCAGTAAAAGAACTACGAGTGAGAAGAAAAAATGTAGCAAATATGATTTTTTTTTACTTTAAGACATTCATTTGTATTTTTAAGGTGCTGCTATAAAATAGAATGGATATCTCAAGCTACTTCCCCACCGTGCCAGATCAATCATGATTGCACATATCGATCAAAGTAAATAGAAAGTGCCAAATTTCCTCCACATGACTGAAGAGTACTATATGCAGTGTTTGCTTTGAGTGCAGGTGTTTCTGCTGTGCTTACTAGCTGGATGCAGCATTTGCTGGTTCAACACGGTGTGCTTTGTACTGTGCATCCGCAACTTCACGATCAACCGCTCCATTGCGCTATCCCTCTCAATCAGCTTTAATGGCGTAAGCGCCGCGCTGTACTCGTTGATCGTATCATCCCTCTCCTCCATCACCACCTCCTCTTCCATCTACCTTCTCCTCAATGCCGCTGTTCCCCTCATTGTATCCATCATAGCTCTTCCCCCGATCCTCCGACAGCCTCCCGAAAACCTCATTCAACTTCCACCAAACAATGCTCACCATGACACTCAGCGCTTCTTTTTTCTCCATATACTTGCCTTCTTCACCGGGTTGTATCTTCTCTTCCTCAACTCCGTCTCCACTGGCTCTTCGATTGCATGTGTTATCCTGACAGGTGCAATTATCCTCCTTATCCTTCCCCTTGCTGTTCCTGGAGTGATTTTCGCTCGGGATTGGGCGCAGCGAACTATTTACTCCAGCTTTCACATGCATGTCCCGGGCACCCCTCCTTTGCAGAGTTTTATCTTGAGCAACGATGACGAGTTAAACAAGCCGCTTATTACAGTTAGAACTGAATCAATTCATGAGAGCAACGGTCATTCTACCGCACAAGGGAAAAGTGGGCTGTTTATTAGACCAAAAGTCTGGTTGACTGGATTTTTGTCATGGTGTTACGACATATTAATAGAAAGGAAGAAGCTCGTGATGCTCGGGGAAGAACACAGTGCAAGGAGTCTTGTAGCACGTCCTGATTTTTGGTTTTACTATACTGCCTACTTTTGCGGGGCGACAGTTGGCTTGGTGTATAGCAATAACCTGGGCCAGATAAGCGAATCGCTGAATTTGGACTCAGACTTGACGATGATTTTAGCTGTGTACTCTGCTTGCTCCTTCTTTGGCCGTCTAATTTCAGCTGTCCCGGACTTCCTCAGAGGGTATTGGTTATAATTCTTTCTTTTTACTTGCTAAGTTCATTTATCTATTTAGTTCACAAACGTAAGAAGAAGAAAATGAAAAAAACACATCGCCTAAATGTTCATTAAATATGATAAAATTCTTGTATCTTTAGGAAGGTGAACTTTGCTAGGACCGGCTGGTTCGCATTGGCCCTGTTGCCCACACCTGTGGGCTTATTCATTTTAGCGAAAGTAGGAAGCAAGGACGCATTGTACGCTGGAACAGCACTCATCGGGCTAAGCTCAGGCTTCATCTTTGCTGCTGCTGTATCAATCACATCCGAACTTTTTGGTGCCAATAGCATAGGTGTCAACCACAACATTCTAATCACCAACATTCCCCTTGGCTCTCTCCTCTATGGTCAGATAGCGGCACTTGTCTATGACTCAAATGGAACAAGATTTGGCGTAAGAAGCACTGTTCCAGTCCATGAGTCCATGATAGTGTGCATGGGCAGAGATTGCTATGCCATGACATTTTTTATATGGGGTTCTATCACATGTCTGGGGTTGTTGTGCAGTATTATTTTGTTTCTCAGGACCAGATCGGCATATGATGAGGCTGAGCGCCGTCGACAAGCTTTGATTGATTTTGCTTTTTCTGAGGATTGATATGGTCTACATCCTTTTTATGGATCACTAACCATGGTCATATGGTGGAGATAGCAAGTATACGGAGGAAAAAGAACTGCTGATTTTGACAATTGATGTCTCCATATACTCACCCCTTCAACCCTTTGATTCACCCTGATTTTGATATTTTTTTTTTATTCATATACACTTCCTCCAGCCAACTTTCAGAAGTTATGCATTATGGTAATGCAAATGTAAGTTAACTATTTCAGTGAAACAAAAGGACTGAGAAAACGAAATAGAAGCTTACTGGTGTTAAAAAGTAGCTTTTGTTTAAATTCTTGCTGGTGCTACAATTTGTTTGAAGTGATAATTTTTCCATGTACAGATATACTTAAAAGGACCAACAGATAAACTTACGTACGACCATTCTTCAGAACCTTATTTTTTCAAAGTAAAAAAATATATATTCTGGCCTGTTCTAATCCTCAGAAAAGGCAAAACAGGGAGCAGGAAATCAATTTTCGCACAAACAGCTGGTCGATTTTCGTTTTTTACCTTTGATATTCTTTTACACAATTCAACTGAAGTTTAACACATTTATCATGCTAATAACGGTTAAATAAAAACATCCAGTTCTTCAAAATATCAGAGGATAAGAAGGTAAGGGACTATATTATGCAGATAAAGATAATAGTACTGGTTTCCTACAGTTCTGGTACATACTGCTGGTACGTACTAAGCATCAGGCATAATAGCATTTCTTTTATTATTACATAAATTACTTTATAACTCTAAATTTAATCCACAATAAGTTGGAACAGATGAGATGTAATTTCATAATTCCATACAAGAACAAGTTGTGGTGGCTGATGCTTAAGGACAGTATTTACATCACATACAAGCACTCAAATTAATGTAAATATAAATGTTTATTTGGGCCTCTGGTCAGGCCAACTTGGAAGAGACAACTCTTCGAACATCAGCCAAGCTCCTCTTCTCCATCTTAGTTTTAGCCGAAATAGCATTCCGACCAACTATCGGAGAAGCGGCCTTACTCGACCACACACCTGCAGTCACAGCCATGTCTCTGAAGTGTTGCACTCGTTCTAGAGTCTCGACTACTGCCTGCATGCGCGGTCTATCCTTTGGATTTGAGCTGATACACTGCAATGCTAGTGCAGCAACCTCGCGTGAACCTTTTACTGAGTATTGTCCGGCAAGTCTTGGGTCCATTATGCAACGGAGCCGCCGGCTGCTGGTTAGGTATGGCCTGGACCAGTCTACAAGCTTCTCTTGAGCTTTTCCTTGGGTTTTGTCCAGTGCCCTCCTTCCTGTCAGTAGTTCAAGAAGTACCACTCCGAAGCTATACACATCACTCCTTGTGGTGAGATGACCTGTGCATATTATAATTAATTGTGAGTTGTGACAACAGGTACATGATCAAGCTTGGAAAAAAATGCCTCTAAATTAAGTAAAAGAAGTTATTAATTATTTTTCCTTTCTAATCTCATCATTTTTTTTTTGAGGAAAGTAGGCTTTGCCTACTTAAAAATTTTATTAAAAAATCGAAAAATATTTACAGCTATTACTCACAAACAGAACTTTTGAAGATCAATGTTATGTCACAGTTATATTTTTGCCTCCTTTCTAATCTCATCATTTTTATTTCTATTTTTGTCATCTGTATTTGTCACAGTTATAAATCCATCCTCCATGCTGTAGCTAATTACTCACAAACAGAACTTTTGAAGATCAATGTTATGCCATCGACCATGTGTTATTACTCGAGCAGAATGAAGAACTAAGAACCTGTCATGACATATTCGGGTGCTGCGTAGCCATGAGTTCCCATAACCTGAGTGGAAACATGAGTATCGTCTCCTTCAGGACCCATCTTTGCCAGACCAAAATCAGAAAGCTTTGCACTGTAATCCTGCAATATTGAACATTCACCAATAATTAAGACCCTCTACATTATTTATCGATTAGAGACAACTATTACGCATAAAATAAGTAGCACAAAGCACTTACCGAGTCGAGCAAAATATTGGAGGTCTTCAAATCACGGTAGATGACTGGTGTCTCAGCACCATGTAAGAAGGCGAGCCCCTTGGCTGCTCCGATCGCTACTTTCAGTCTCGTTCCCCAGGGTAATGTGGTCGACACTCCTAATAGCATAAATGGCATCAGATCAACCACAGCTATACATAAAAAAGTAGATAAACCAATCAGGAAACTAATGTTATTTAAGAAGAGAGGTGTTACTCCGAAAGAGATGATTTTCGAGGCTGCCACGAGGCATGTATTCATACACAAGCAGACGCTCCTCGTTCTCACAGCAATAGCCGATTAGCTTTACTAGGTGAGGATGCCTAAATTGTCCCAAGAATATCACCTCTGCCTACAAAATTATGTTAATCAAATCATACCAAATTTACATTACAAGATTCAAATTGTAACCCCAAGAAAGTTATTATAATAAAAGCATTTTTATCTAGCGTTTTCATTCACTATCAAATCTATCATCATTAATATGTTTTATTGTTGATCCTTTTCAATCATTACCCAGAGTACTAATGGCCTTCATATTATAAGGAAATGCTACGTACGTTTAAATATCATTAAAGTGGTTGCCAGACAAAGTCAATGCAATTAAACAAAGAAAAAAACTATTCCGAAATATGTCAAGAAGGTAAATCATCTGGTATACTCACCTACTAATTCTCCTATGTCAACAACAAAACCCCACAAATTTAGTTAAATTAATAGAAAAATAGACCTTTTAAAAAAGAAGTCTTAACAAACCACATTCCTTCTTGCAAGCAAATCCTTGTCTAATTATGCATCAAATTGCGACAATTAGTCACGATCGATCAATTTATCTATAAACACATTACTTACATTAAAAAATTTTATTATTTTTGAAGTGAAAAAACTTAGATACATCAAAGATGATACACTAGATATTGTGAGCCACTTCGGATCATTAGATACATCAAAATTCACACTATAGATCAAGATGAACGATCTGAAATGACTTAGAGTATCTAGTGTATGTATCTATTATTTGATCCTTACCAACCACTCTTTGTGCCCCTGAAGTCCATCTGTGTCGAGCAGCTTTACGGCGACGGCCTGGGCCTTGAGCCCCTGCCTCAGCTTGTCATCCACATAACCCTTGTGCACGGTACCAAACCCCCCTTCTCCGAGCAAATAATTGTTCGAAAAATCATGCGTGATCGCTCTCAACTCATTCAGTTGAAACACATACAATCCAAGCCCGAACCTCCCTGACTCCTCCACACTATCGCCATTGAATCGAGCAGAGCCGGGGCTGCTCAGCTCAGACTTGAATCGCCTGAAAGTCGTCAACTCGGCCAACTTCTTTGAGAACTCTCCCCGGGACGGTCGGCACCCGCTGAGGTTACCTATGACAACATGATCCTCTATGGTGCAACATTTTCCGGCGGTGGCCGGTTTCCATGGTTTCTTTGCCATCCTCACTGTTCGTGGGTTGGTTGAACAGAGTGTGAAGGTAAAGAGGAGGGGGAATTAAAGGTGTGGATTAAGGGAAGCTAACCGCTCCAATATTTTTTTTCAACTGCTCTTAACCACTCTCCCGATGAAATGCCTTTCAGCATTTTCAATATAATTAGAATTGGTGACATACGTCTGACATGAGACAAGAGGGGCCACCTGGCAGGACCATTTGTGGGTCCCATCGAATTCAATACAGAAGACCAAGTATAATTAGCCTGATTTGGCTACTAGTATCCAATTATTAAAAAGAAATTTAATAAAGAGCGCTTTCTTCCTCTTTCCAGCGTCCTCTTTTTTTTTTTTTTTTTGGTTCTGAACTGGGACATGTATGTTTTTTACTTCTTTTCAAAGTATGTTTTAATTCCTTTGAAAGAAAGAAAGAATCCGTATCCGCTGCGCTGCGTCGTAAAGTGAAAAATAAAAAATGTTCATGCCATTATATATAACTTGTAAACATTATATACAGCATTTGGATAAACCAATCTTTATTGAGAAAATATACTGTAGTACTCACATAAATCTTCTTGACATATCTTAAAATTAGTGTATTGAAATCAGCATTGAGAAATATTAGAACAAAATAAACTTATGTTTTAAATAGACGAATAAGTTCTGCGTTTCTTTTTCTGAATAATGTTCATATATAGGCTTTACGTACAAGACAGCATAAAGCTGATACCTTATGCATATATATTTAATGACACCTAATGACTCAATTAAATGTCTTTTAAATTCTATATGTACTCGGAAAAGAATGAGGAAAATCCCTCCCTCTGTCTAATCTCTAATGAGTAATGATTATGCAACTGTGATAGTGTGATGTATATATAAAATTGTGTTTAATTAATTATACAAAAGGAATGCATGCTTGAGGAGAGAAACAGTTTTTCTGGCGCTTTTTGAAGTAGAGACCGAAAGAGAGGAAAAAAGTGGTCGGCGCCTGACGCCTGGTCATAGGCTCATAGCACCACTACTAGTTCATGAATCTGTATCCTCCGAAATAATGCGGGTCTCGAAATGATCAGCGGACAGCACTGTTACGATGTAAATTTGTTGGTACTGCAGTAAAAATACTGTGCGGACAGTCTCGTCGCTGTAGCAGCGGTGAGAATGCAGGAGAGCCCACTGCTGCTGCTGAACATTTCTAGAAACAATACCGCTTTTATATATTAAAAAAAGAAACAGTATCGCTTTTATATATTAAAAAAAGAAACAGTACAGCTTTTATATATTAAAAAAGAAACAATACCGGGTTTATTTTCTCTCTTTTCTAATAAAGACGATAACATTTTTAGTTCAATGCATTTTTCATTGTGGTTCATGTGACACTTCTTTAATTTATCATATTTAAATTATATTTTTATGTAATTATTATCAGTTTAATTAGATTGAATGTAGTGCAAATATCGATCGTGATATTTTGTCCTTCAGACAATCAATTTCAGTTATTAATTAAAAATTAAAATATTTCTTTCGTAAATGTTGGTGATGAACCCTTTGAAAATTTTGCACTCACTTAAAATGGTTTTATTTTTTTTTCATACAAACGTGCCGATCTGAGCTCTTTTTCTCATTTTTCTATAAATTAATTAAGATTTAGTACCTTGCAAGGCTCTTTGCATACTAAATGTTTTCCTATTAGAAAGCAAGGAACAATGTAAAAAAATCAAGGTGAAAGTCTATATTATTTGTACGAACCGTATTGGGAATTTTAATTTCTAAACCAACAAAATCCAAAATCTAATCCTGCCATAAAATATTATAAAAGAACAAAACAAAAAGTACCTGAAGAGAGAAATCGCGTGCAAAGATAACTGGAGTGGTTAGAATGGTGCCGACGTGTGATTCTGTTTTTTTTTTTTTTGAGAAAAGTGATTCTGTTTCTATTCTACCAGAGGCATTTACATTTGAGCGCCTCACAAAAGGATAGGTTTTGTTTTCTGGTACTTTGTAAAAATCCTATAGCGGGTATTCGACAAACATGAATTAAAACCACCATCGTATATAGAGACAAACTGATGTATATATCTATCGATCTCTAGATTCTTGCATAAATGGAACAACCCGCTACAGAAATGTCTATTGTTATCGATCATCGCCATAAAAGCTAAATTCTAGAAAAGGGAATATAGCATAATCTTTTACGTGTCAGCATCGAAGACCTGAAAATCTCTTGCCCTGGCTACCAACAAAGAGAAACGTTAGTTAGAGTAAGAGCATACTTTTGTCGTCTTGCTGGTTTAATTTTGTCATTTTTATTGGGCGAAAAGAGAAATAAATTTGAAAAGTAATGGGTAGATGTGCAAATATACAAGGCTACTAAAGCTGTGTGCAGTACTGCAGTGTGCTCCATCACACTAAATAGGAGAGCAGAGGAGATCCGCACGATTTTGAACTCAAATTTGATTCAAAACCTGCTAAAGTCATTCAATTATATCAAGATTCGCACTTCAAATAAAAGGATTGCTTAGGATCAAGTTGTGATTTTGTTTTCGAGACCACGTTTTCCATCCTTTTCAGCTATAATCTTGAAGCAAGTTAACAATTAACTCGCATAGAGGCGAATAAATATGATAATAGTCACCTACCTAATTGAGAATAATATTCACAAGTTTTGCATATATGTTATCCTTCGGTCATAAGAGACAAAAGTCTACACCAATACGTCAGAACAATGCCTGATCCGTTTAACAACATCATCATCTGCAAATTTCTGCTAGAAAACTGGGGCACTTTCTGACCTTCCTGGCACCTCTAGGACTACTGATTCCATTAACCATGAAATCAAATAAATACAACAATGTTAGAACGAAAAGTTGTTCATTGCATAACTATACTACCAAGGCCACGCTCGGCTCACAAGGCAGTACGATACCACAATATATAGTAGAAGCTAGTAAGAGGTACAAAGCAAAGCTGCAACTACAAAATACATCCATGTCAGAACAAGAAGTCAAACAAAATAAAGCAGCAGAGCATCATCCTCATCCATCCTCTAGTCATCAGAGTGCTCTCAGACTACCTAAAGAAAGAATTTAAAATTTATCTTACAAGACCAACTACTCTCAACTCTCAAGTCACATAACTGATAACTCGATAATCAAATTGCACAAAACTAAAGGGTATCTACTGACAAGTTTCACCCTCTAATATCGTAATCAGGAGTACATACACGCGCCATTCTAGATATATCAAATTTAGGGATGAACACCAACTTCACAAATTAAGGGAGAAGCTCTGTAAAATGATTTTATTTCCTCAAAGGATTCATCACTTGTTTCTCCAATTTTTTTATAATATACTGCAAGAGATTCAAGTGTAGCTGCCTTTCTCCAAGATAAAATCGACCAATTACGTCAATATTTCATCAACTATCTCTACAATCTTAAGTTTCGGCATTGCAAATGAGTTGGTTTCACTTTCTTTGACCAACTCTTCTGCCATTCTCTTTCTTTCTTCAGTTGTACCACAATAGTTATCATCTGGCAAACATAATCGTTGTTCAAGATAACAAAGAAAAAACAATAATTAGCTAACAGGGTGAGCAGTAAAGTGAAAAGAAGCTACTTGCAACATGAGCACCAACATTTAATATAACACTCTTCTTCTCATCACCTATCACAGTATAATAGCATCTTCATTTCTGAAATTTTTGGAGTTTCTAATCTGACGTGGCAATTTCTAAATGAGTTTTAGAAATGTAGATGAGTTTCTTATTTAGCAACTATGTTTTAGAATTTATAAACTCTGACGTGGCTTAATCATTAGTTAAAATTGATCGGTCTTCAACAATATTGATAATATTTGCTGACGTAACAATTTAGAAATTCTAACTTTTCAGTTTTAGAGATTGAGAGTTTATAAAGTAAAGAAAAATTAAATTTCTAAAAGTGATGTGACAATAATTTAGAAACTCTAAAAATTTCACAAATAGAGATGCTCTCAAGTCCTTGGAACAACTATCTCGCATAGTCAATTCAGACTTCAGAACATAGTTTATGTTCAAGTTACATTCATATTTGCATTTTGTGTTCGATAAATATTCGATTCGTATTCAAAGTTATTTATTATCCAATTCATATCTGTATTTATATTTGAAATTTAACAACAAATTTAAATATAATTTAATAATATTTCGTCAATGTGTTGCAACTTCAAATCCGTTAGCAATTTAGCATCCTAAAAATTCACCATGTGTTGCAACTTCTCTTTTAAAGCCCGTAGGCATGCGTTGCAGCAATTCGTTAGTTCTGTTTATTATGGATGTAAAATGGATCATAGAGTCGTGGTTTCGGAGGCCCATGGATTGTTTATTATGATTTACGAACAAATGGACCCCGAGTTTCTGATAAAAGTCAACTTCATACTTTCTAGAGCGAAAAAATCGTCGATACTGTATCCGTGTGCGTGTGCGTAAGAAAGAACACACCACACACCTCTCGGGCTCTCGGTGCGAGCGCTCAATTTCTTGTTGGTCCCCGCATCCAAAAACCTTTTTTTCCTCTCTTGTCGACAGTGCGTCACTGGCGACCTCCATTTCCACCTTCTCTCTTTTGAATTTTTACATTTCTGTCCTCCCTTCCGATCTGTCGAAGCCTCCAACTATCCGATCTGATCTTGTCCAGTCGCTGTTTTATTCTCGACAATTCTCTCAAGATTTTGAGCGAATTTGGACTTGGCGATTTCATGCTCTATGCTGATCTTGAAGAGTGATTTTTTGTGAACTCAGATGTCGAAGGCGGTGTATGAGGGATGGATGGCGAGATATGGTCGGAGGAAGATCGGACGGTCGTACATTCACATGCGATACTTTGTTCTCGAGACCAGAATGCTTGCATATTACAAGAAGAAACCACAAGATAACATGGTAAATGCTCGGAAAAATGGTTCCCTCTTTCCTTATGGATTTATAATGTGCTTTTCTATGGCTGACAAACATGGAAATCAATGAATTTTTTAGTTCTTATTTTTTTTTTCACTTGACGGGTGTAGATTCCCATCAAGACTCTGGCAATAGATGGCAATTGTAGAGTGGAAGATAGGGGACTCAAGAATCATAGTGGAAATGTATGTTTTTTCTTATTAAAATGTCTTATTAATGATTTGTTTCATGTAATGGCTGTCCTGATTAATTGGCGGCTTGAGCATAGGAAAATGTTGAAAAGTTACCAGAAGATGAAAGTCCCTTCTACCCCTATTTCATAAGAACCCTATAAAGTTTCTCAGCACCAGCAATATAAAAGCTGCTTTTTACCAGTTTAGTTGGGTTGGATGCTCAGAATTGTAAATGGGGTAATTTAATTGATGAGTTTAGAAACAAAATCAGTAGAACTAGGTCAGATTGCACAATTAAGGGAAAAGTGGTGGTATCTGTTCCTTTATTTGATCTTTGGAGAGCTGGTCCTACATAATTATTTCAGCAGCATGCTTTCTATTTTTCTTTACCACATATATTTTCCTGTCCCACTCAGCTTATTTACTCATAAAATGTGATTTCTTTGGTTTTTGTATTAGACTCTGTATGTATTGTGCGTATACAACAAGAAAGAGAAGCATCATCGGCTTATAGTAAGTTTGGCTCTGTGACAGTTTTATGCAATTGAGGGTCTTTGTTGCTTGACCTACAATATCCACTGTTGATCTATCTTCATGCAGATGGCAGCATTCAATATTCAAGAGGCTCTCATATGGAAGGAAAAAATCGAACATGTGATTGATGAGGTTCGCTCATACTTAATGCTTACCAGATTATCTAGACTTTGTTTAAAGCAGATATAATACTTTCCATGTAACTATTGTTGATGGCAGGAGGCGACAGGATACAGAGCAGATTCTTTATTTCCAAGTAAACTGGAAGCAGAAAATGGAAAAATTGGTTCTTCATCCGATCAGGATAGTCGGTAAAGCCTAGCTTCTACTATTGTTGATTTCTAATTGCACACTTCATTATCAATTCTGTCCTCACCAAGCCTCTATTTTTTTTCTCTTTATGCAGTTATAGTGCCGAAGAGGAAGAGATTAGTCATCCTCCTTTGCTAAGAAGAACTACTATGGGAAATGGTCCGGTTAATGAACATTTCAATGATTTCATTTTAAAGATTTACAATCCCAATTGGAAACTCTATGGCATTGATATTTTGTTTTGTTTTTTGTCTTTTTACTTGGGCAGGTCCACCAGAATCGTTATATGATTGGACCAGAGATGATGTTTCAATTAGTGATCAAGTTTCTTCTAGAAAACACTGGCGGCTCGTCAGGTGCCAAAATGGTAAGCCATCTTTCTCATATGTTATTCTCTTATTGCTGTATGCCCATAACCTCCAGTTGTACATATCTATAAGATGTTTGGGACTCTGGGTCAACCAAGTACTGAAACATGTTTGGCTCAATTGGAAAATGATGCAATGAAGATGGAATAAAAGGAAAATTGCCAATGTCACTTGGAAAGCTCATAGTTAGCATAGTTTAATAAACAAGCATATAAAAAGTACCAACAGAAATCTATACCGTCTTTATAAAATTTAGTACTATATAGATTTTGTCATGTTTTGGTGTTATGAGCATTTTACTTGTGCTGGAACAGGTCTGCGCATTTTTGAGGAGCTTGTACAAATGGATAACCTTGTAAGATGCTGAAACTTCTCCTCTCGATGAAATATGCTAATAAAGTATTGGGTAAATTTTGTGGAAGGTCATGAAACTTTGTGCCTTTTCAGATATAGACCACTAAACATTGTTGTGTTCTCTCTCAGTCACCAAACTTTTGATTTAACCCAACCAGGTCACTGTGCTATCTTCCTCCAAAACTAATGGAGTATTAATGTCATCTTTCTAGCAAGCACAGAGTTATACATGACGGCACTCTATTAGCTTTTAAAGGAAAAGGCAATGGAGTGACTTGATTGGAACATATCAGTATTCGTAACTCTAGGGAACCAATCAAAGTCAAACAATAAATTAGTGACAAAGTTCAGCGACCTACGAAGTAATTTATCCTATAATAATAGTATGTGGATTATCTGGTTCCATATGTTTTTTATTAATGTTTCTTTATTCTACTTGTTTTAACTTCGTTAGGCCAAAAGCTGTGGTAGAGCAATGAAAGCAGTAGGTGTAGTGGAGGCTTCTTGCGATGCCATTTTTGAGCTTGTAATGAGTATGGGAGGGAGTCGCTATGAGTAAGTTTCTTCATAGTATCATTTTTTACTCATCAAGTTACTTTGTGCTGAGCAACAGAACCAGTTAATACCATGAAAGGAGTAGTATTGGTGTGGTGTTATGTACACACTATTCCAAACCTAGAAATTTGTGGTTGTTTTTAAGAATTCTCCTGAGCTTAGGTTGGGCTATAAAATAAACTTTAGCCAAGTATATAGTCAACAAGGTGATATGCTGGTTTCTGCTCAATAGAATTATATGGGCCCGTTTGATTTGATGATGTGCTTACACATGTTTCCTGTTTGGTGATGGTTAGGTGGGATTGCAGCTTCAATTTTGGTAGCTTAGTTCAGGAGGTGGATGGTCACACTGCTATTGTATACCATCGCCTTCAACTTGATTGGTACCCCATGTAATTTTCTTCTATGCCTTGATTAAGGATAAAAATGATCAGTAAAGAAAATTTAATGGCTGTTGATTTTTTAGCTTAACTTTTAATTTTGCAAATTAAAAAATTGTTCTATGTCCTTGCTTATGTTGTTTTAAGTTTTGTTGTTCTATACATTCTCATTTTGAAATCCTCCAATTTATTATGCTGCTTATTTTGTCATTATCTTGCTACATAACATATAATGTGTCTGCTTTGTATTGGTGGCTCAATTGATACTTCTACAGGATTGTGTGGCCCCGAGATCTTTGTTATGTTCGTTATTGGAGGCGTAATGATGATGGAAGTTATGGTCAGTGTTTGCAAAAACTTCCTTGATATCTGCTTTTGAAATTTTATTTCTCATCTGATGGGGTATAAATCCATTTTTTCACTCTTCAGTGGTGTTATATCAATCAAGGGAGCACCCAAACTGTGGCCCACAACCAGGATTTGTGAGGGCCCACCTAGAGAGTAATTTTCTATTTTTCTTGAATTTTATTATCTTTCTATTTTTCTAATCCTGGTATAGTTGTACCACTTTAGTTCAAAATTAGAGACGTAGGGCGCAGTCTAAACTTATGATTTATAGAATAGTTTATTATTATTATTATTATTATTATTATTATTATTATTATTATCATTATTATTATTATTATTATTATTATTATTATCATCATCATCATCATTATTATTATCATTATTGTTATTATTATTCTGCTACTTCTATTTTTACTACTATTTTACTATTTATTATATTACTATTATTCTTCATTATTCTGATTGGGTTTCATTTCTAGCCTACCCCAAGTCCCCAACTTGTTTGGGACTAAAGGCTTTGTTGTTGTTGTTTTATTAGTTCAGAACTTTTGGTCAATTTCCTCTCTGCCCAATAGTTCTAGACTTTTCTATTCGTACTTGTACAAATATTGCCCACAGCACCTCATGGAAACCACCTTCTCGTCTTTTTAATTTGTTAATGACCTTAGGTTCTTTGGGTTTTGTTACTCTCTTTCTCTCTGTCATCTCTGCATAGATGATCACAAATGATTTTGGTTCGAGAACCTAAGTGAATTAACTTGGGAGAGAGGGTTGTAGAGGACCAACAATTAAAACCCATATTGGAGTGTTGTAGAAAACCAACAATATATTTGTTTCTCAGGGCACTATAGTAATATTTTTGTTTTGAAGGGTTTCTAAGTTACTCGAGAACTGTTCTTCAATGTCCGTCCTGGAATATATGTTTTAATTACCTTTTGATCTTAGTTATGATATTTTGTTTGTCGCAGGTGGTGGGTTTAACATTTCTCCTCTCAAACCTCGGGATGGAAATAAACCGAGATCGCAAGTGCAACACCTAATACAAATAGATTTGAAGGGATGGGGTGTGGGTTATGTGCCCTCTTTCCAACAGCATTGCTTGCTTCATATGTTAAATAGTGTTGCTGGTCTTAGAGATTGGTTTGCTCAAACAGATGGAAAAATGCCAGGGATGCCTGTGATGGCTGGCATGCAGCCTAATAGGGCTCCATCTAAAAGGGGTAGGAAGTTTCAAGAAGTTGCATCTCAACCTGTGGACAACATAAATGTACGCTCTTCCATGATGATGGATGAAGAGTCTGACGAGGACGATGATCTTCCCCTCCCAGAAGTGCAGGTCTCTGTTCTGTTATTTCCTTAGTGTTGTTTCAATGATAAATCCAAAACTAGCATTCTGGTAATCATAACCCTTGATCACATGATTACTAATAAGTTAAATGAGTTCCCCTGCTAACTTATATTACTTGCATCTGAAACAAAAAAAAAGGCAAGAGAGAAGTTTGTTATGGATGGCAGACACTTGTAACCTTGATTATTTTTATGGGTATTTGATTTCTTATTTTTATTTAGTATTCCGAGCCCATTTGATTGATACCTATAATATAAGAGGCTCAAAGTCCAGAAAATTGAGCATAAATATGCTTTTCTTATGAGTGTTCATTTAGCTTTACGTACTGCATATACTTTATCTGCATATCTTTTATAAACATTAAAAAGGATATGCAGGCACTTGGAGCCAGCAGAAGAGAAACAGAAGGAAAACTGATGAGTAAGCTCTTTTCATAAATTGTATAATACTAATGTGACCGTATCTAAGAAGTGTCCTTTCCTCTTGAATGTGTGGTTAAGGTTTGGACGAGGAGCCCCGGGAGAAGATTGATTTATCTTTATTTTCTGGCAATTTACGGAAAGATGACAATGAGAAAAGTCGTGATTGTTGGACATTATCTGATGGGAATAATTTTAGAGTCAGGAGCAGAAACTTTCTTGAAGACAAAAAAAACAAGGTTTTGTTTCATCTTCTACGTAGAGGTTCATTTGTGCAGTTTCAAATAAACTATTGGATGAAATTGATGAAATTTGGGTGAAACATGTAGATACCAGCAGGAAAGCATATGATGACACTGGTTGCAGTTGATTGGTTCAAGGATGTGAAACGCATGGACCATGTAGCCAGGCACAAAGGTTGTGCTGTTCAGGTATGTTACTACTGGACAAATCCATTATCTTCTAATCTTTTATTCCACAGAGAAGTTTAAGGTTGTTCGTACATTACATCGAGATTATTCACATATTGTTTTGATGGCTTGTGTTAATAATAGGTTGCAGCTGAGAAGGGCCTTTTTTCACTGGCTATAAATATTCAAGTAAGTCTTCTTGTATCCTTCATATAATGCTGTCTGCTTGTAAATGTAAATTAATACAGAAACTCTTTGTTTAGGTACCAGGTCCAACTAATTACAGCATGGTGTTTTATTTTGTCACAAAAGGGCTTGTACCAGGATCGTTACTTCAACGGTTTGTAGATGGTGATGACGAATTTCGTAACAGCAGATTCAAAATAATTCCAGCCGTGCCCAAGGTTCTTTTATTTGCAGAAGTTTCTGTCAATAGACTTCTCATGCAGGACTTTGAACTATTAATCTAGAGCTGACATATGCATACTCTACACAGGGTTCCTGGATGGTGCGTCAGTGTGTTGGTTCCAAACCTTGTTTATTAGGAAAAGCACTGGATATCACCTATATCCGCGGGCCAAGCTATTTAGAGGTAAGATTTGGTTTATGTTTTCTTTATTACTTGAAAGTTGAAAATGACATTTGAAAAGAAATATTATGGTTATATATGTCAACAATATGCTTTTACAGATAGATGTAGATATTGGCTCTTCTACTGTGGCCAATGGAGTTTTAGGGATAGTATGTGGTGTCATCACAACTCTTGTAGTTGATATGGCATTTCTTGTTCAGGTATTGCAGAATTTTGTCTCATATGCTTATTTAATATAATTATTGAAACTTACAATGCATTACAGTTGTCTCTTTCTTCTTATCCTTTTATTTTCTTCAAAAAAAAAATGATGATAATACAGGCAAATACATTTGATGAGCTCCCGGAAAGGCTGATCGGTGCAGTTCGCGTATCCCACATCGAGCTGTCCTCTGCAATTATACCTCATCTGGAAGATAGTAGTAGTGCTGCTCCAGCTGAGTAATACACCTTCAACAAATGGACCGCACATATGAAGCTGAGATTCTTTTCACTTGTAGATATCAGCTCATGCGTGTCAGCTCAACCATGAGCCAGATAAAAAATAGTTCTAATTATTGCTGTGAAACTTTTAAAATCTCATGGGTTCACTATACAGATAGATAATGCTCGCGTTAATATAAAAATATCTGACTTCATGCAGTTTTTAGCTTCTTTGGTGGCTTGAACTGATTCACCTTTTCCAAAGAATGACCAGTTCCCTTGATTGAGGAACTGCCTCGTATGATTTATGTAGGGACATTTGGGTAGGGGTAAAGAAAGTTATTCATATGATGAAATTCTGCATCTGATTATTAGTTTGTAATTACTCTATTTTTTTAGCTGAAATGCCCATCTTCATAAGTAACAAAATCCATTTGAACAATTATTTTTTGTTTCTCATTTAAGGTTTATTGGTAAGACCAATAAAATAGCATGTTTTTAATTGTTAAATAAAATAGCATGTTTTTAATTGTTATCAGTCATCTTCTTAGAAGATTATTGTACTCGTGTTTGCAAAGGCCGGAATTCCACTTAATGTCGTATGTATTTTTAACATGAGTAAGGTTATGTTATTTTACACGAGTAAAATACAGCACTGAGTTTTATTGTGTTTACGAACATATTTTGAATTTCAAAATGCGAATGGATAATCGAACCATTGAAAATGCCGTTCATATTAAAATTTATTTAGAAACTAAATTTTTTATTTTTTCATTTTTTTCACTATTTTATCAAATAAATAGAAAAATGACTAATCTGAGGATTTACTATTTTCAACTTAATCAATTTTCTACTTGTTTAATAAAATAGTAAACAAATATCAAAAACAAAAGTTTTTGTTTCTAAATAAATTTTACTATGAATTATATTTTCAGCATTTCAGATTATTCATTTGTATTTTGAAATTTTTAATTTGTGATATAGTCGCTTACGCAACTCAAGTAAAGTAGTAGCTCTTTTATCATTATGTGATATTGTAGAAGTAGGATTCGTTCGATAAGTGCTGTATTATTTTGGTACAAAGTTTAAAGGGATCTGCATTTTTTATAGTTGAGTGTGCATTTCGGATATTAGTGGAGTTTGTATTCTGGGAAAGGAAGGAGCAAAAAAAGTTATCATAGGAAGGTGGAAAGTTACCAAGAAAATAGATAAGGAGGAATGATAGAAACAAGCCTTCTAATTGGGCCTAGGCCCATTTCCACTTTTGGCGTAGGCCCATTTCCGCTTTTGTCGTTTGAGGCTTTGACCAATGAATTAATTGAAAGAAACAATGTAGAGGAGACTGCGGAAAGAGCGAAACTGCGGAAATGGTAGAAAGAAAAAGGAAGTTGCAAATTAATTGAAATATCCTGTGCGGACACATAGAGGAGGAAAGAACGAAAATAAATAACACAAAAAGGAAACCACGTGGCAGAAGGGGGGGGGGGGGGGGGGGGAACAGCGGATTCATGCACAACACCAATATATCAAGACGCGGCGGGAAAAAAAGAAATGCTACTGTTCATTCAAAATGTTAGAGAATAATATAGTGTAATGTAATGTAATATATCAAGAACTGTATACATAAATACATATACAAAAGAGTATATATTATGTTTCTTGAATTGAACAAATTCTTACTTATTGGAGAGCTAATTATAAAATATTCTATAGATTAATGAAAAAATCTACAAAAGTGTTTCTTTTTTACTTTCAATTTTCTTATGCCTTAAATTTCTTAATCACCAGCCGCAATTATTTTATTTTGTGCATTCCGATCGTTTGCAGCGTAAACACTAAAGAAATGAAATGACCTAATTTTATTTTGTCCCCAATACTTTTATCCAACCAAAACTGATTTCGATCTCAAAGTTTTTTTTTTTTTTTGAGAAAAAGCGGGGTATACCCACCGGTTTCATTGAAACCAAATCATCCTATTACAAACTAAAACTATCCTAAGTTTTTAAAGGTACTATTGTATTTGAGCCTGAAAGCTCGCATAACCTTCTCCAAAACAAACAAACTGATCTATTACAAAAATCACGTACCAGCAACATCAAATACCAAAGTATCAGTACCAACAACATCAAACACCAAAGTATCATAACAGAATACATTCAGAACAACATAACATCATCTAATCTTTTAGAGAACTTAATCCAGACACAGAACGTTTCCAGACGAACACCCTGCTTCCAGTTGCGGTACCACATGCACCGTCTCCCCCATCTGGCTTTATGTGCCTGAAATAAGTCTTGGTAGATCATCTACATCCTGGGGTATAATCATTTGAAGCTTGAGATAAGATGAATCATGATTGTTTTTGCACCAATAACTCAATATATTGATAATTTGAGTTGCTATACTCCTAACAGATTTGGGTGATTTATCAGTGAAACACAATTTATTTCTCTCCAATCATACTGTCCAGATTACTGCTCCCCTAATCAGTTCAATCAAACATGCATCTTTGAGTGGTATTTGAGCATCAATAGACCACAAGTCCTCCAACTTTTCACCTTGAAAATTGAAGTTATTAAAATTTCCTATCCAAACCCATATATGTTTAATAAACTGACAGCCAACAAATAAGTGGTCTATGATTTCATCTTGATCACGAAAAACACACCTAACATCACATTGCCATCCTTTTTTAGAAAGGAATATCTTGGTTAATATTTTTTTCCTTCTTACTAACCACATGAAGACCTTGATCTTTAAAGGTAGTTTTGATCTCCAAATAATATCAAAGAATTTATTTGTATATCATCCAAATTCTAACCAATTATAGATGGAGTGTACATAAAAATTTTCATTTGTTTCCCATCTCCATATAATCGAGTCCTTCACAGTTTTCTTGATATCTACATTTGCTACTATAGCTTTTAGTTTTACCCAATCAGAAATAAGTTGTCCTACTAACTGTCTATTGAATTGTAATGACAAGGTCTTATTATAAAAGGCTTTATTAACCGTACTTTTTGGATCTGAACATGCTAAGAAAATGTTTGGAAACATGAGTGAAAAAGCTAATTCACCCTTCCATCTATCACTCCAGAAGCTAATATTTTCTCCATTACCTAATTTTTTATTTACACTTATCGACATCTCATGATGTATGAGATTGACAACTTTCCAAAATGGTGAGAAAAGAGTGTTATTTCTTGATCTACTGTATTTGCTATGTATTAAATTTTTCCATTGATCAGAGACTGAAGGGTCATAATATCTATACCACCATTTAGCTAAAAGTGCCTTATTCATTAATTCCAAATCTAATACTTCTAATCCATCCTGATCTTTACTCTTACAGATGCTAGACCAGGCTACAGGCATCATTTTTCCCAGTAGTGTTACCACCAAACCAAAAGAACTTTTTTCTAATCCTATCAATTCTAATTTTAACATTTACTGGGAGTCTGTACAAGAACATCCAGTATAAAGGAATGGCAGTAATAACCGAATTAAGTAAAGTTAACCTACCTCCTAATGATAATAATCTATCCTGCCAGCATTGTAGCTTTTTTCTATTTTCTCAATCAATGCATTCCAATCTATTTTGTTTAGATTTTTTCAATGCAAAGGAACTCCTAAGTATTTAATTGGCAATGATACTATGTTGCATCCTAATATATTAGCTAATTCAGAACCTATATTGTCATTTACATTTAAAGGAATCAACTCACATTTTTCAAAGTTTATTTTCAATCCTGAAAGATTTTCAAAGGCAACTAGAATCCATTTAAGATATCTAATTTATTTTACATCTACTCTTAAGAATAAGAGAGTATCATCTGCAAAATGCAAATTGATAATGTTGTCTAAATTATCGAATTTTCCTATTCCCTCTATAAAACCCGCCTCTCTTGCATTTGCAAGGATAATGTTTAAAGCATCAGCTACTAAGTCAAACAAAAAGGGAGAGAGCAGATCTCTTTGCCTTACTCCCCTTTTGCAGTAAAAATATTCACCTAAATAACCATTAAAATCAATACAAGTTTTACTACCTTTGAATATCATATTGACCCAGTTAATCCATTTTTCATTGAATCCCCTACTCGATAAAACTTCTAACAGAAATTCCCAGTTGACTCTGTCAAATGCTTTTTCAAAGTCTATTTTAAAAAGCACTTCTTTTATTTTATGAAGTATTTCATGGACAACAACTACATTGTCTAGAATAAACCTCCCTTTTATATAAGCTGTTGTGAATGATATATAAGATTATCTATATACAAGGATAATCTTTTTGCTAATAATTTTGTAATGATCTTGAAACTACAATTTACGAGACTAATTGGTCTAATTTTTTTTATAAGTATTGCATTTGTTTTTTTAGGTATAAGACAAATGTATGCCATATTCAATCTTAAAATTTCCATTTCATCACTGAAGAAAGCATTAACTAACATCATTACATCACCCTTAACTAAATCCCAAAAAGTTTGATAGAATAAAAAGGAGAACCCATCAAGCCCTGGGGCTTTATTAGGGTTACAGGAAAATACAACTTCTCTAACTTCCTCATAAGAAAAAGGTTTAACAAGATCATCAGCTTGAGAAGCATTTAATATGTTATTATGAGGCCAAAAATTATCTTGTAAAGTAATCATTCTAGATTCCTCTTTCCCTAATAGATCCCTATAAAAGCTAGTAACATATTTTTGCTAAAACTTTTGGATTATACACCATTTCATTATCAATTTCTAATGAAAGAATGAGATTTTGTTTCTTTTTGGAGTTGGCTACAGTATGGTAAAATTTAGTATTTCTATCTCCCTCTAAATGTCATTTAAGTTTGGCTCTTTGTTGTCAATATAGCTCTTTATCATCATAAATTTTATCTAATGAATTGTGACAAGTTCTAAGACATTCTATTTCCTCTTGTTCCAATTCTCTAATTTCTTGAATCAGCTCAAATTCATTTATTTTCTTTTCACATTCATTTTTTTGTTTTCCTTTATTAGCCATTAAATTTCTATTCCAACATTTTAACTTCTTTCTAATAAATTGAAGTTTCAATCTCCAACTATTTCCTACAGTTTAGATCTCAAAGTTAAATATATAAATCCAGAAATATTATGTTATTATGTGCCGTATCTAGAAATAACCGCATTTCTACTGCTTACATGTGTAGATGCTAAATAAATCGTTGCATCATGAAATCATTTTTGAAGATGGATAACGGGATTACGAGAAAAAAAGACGTACAACTGAAAGTCTGAAACTAATACTGAATGGGATGTTCATTAATTTTTACATAATTGTGAATGTTTTTTTTATTTATTTTTCGTAGGTTTACAATATATTCATAAATAAAACAGGAAATAAATTTAAAAAATCTCTTTTAAACTAGCTTCTGACAGACTTGAATTTCAAATCTTTCACATGAAAATCTTGTGTCTTACCAATACGCTAGATAAATTATAACCAGAGATCGACGGAACAAACAGAGGAATTTCGCAACTAACTCCCTCTCTTTAATCTTTATCTCCGTCAGTCTCTCTCTTATTTTATTGGATGTTATTATCCGATCCGAACCCAATGATGATTTCCCGCCAAAATAAAAGAGGCGGAGCGCATTCCCGCTCTCTGGAGTCTGAACCAAGTAGAAACCAGTTCTCTAAAAACCAAAATTGCATTCTCGTTCCGCTAATTCTGTGATTGAAAAGAGAGACTGTGAAATACGAGATCCTATGTACTCGAAATCTCCTGTGAAAACCAAAATTGCACTTTCTTCTGTGCCGTAGTTCCTGCGTTCTCTCTCTCTCAGAGGATCGAAGAGTGTGCTCGAGAAATCTGAGAGATGACAACCGAGAGCTCAGATCTCTGCAGATAGGAAAGATCTTGACAGCAACTGGAGAAATATCAGACTAACTAGATTAGGGTTTGATATCAAGCACACAAATCGATCAAAGAGAGAGGGGTATTTTCGTCCTTTTGTAAAATTAAAGTTATTTTCTGATTGAGAAGATTGAATCTGAGAATCACGTGTCTTCTGCTGAAGCATTCAATGGCTAGGCATCAGAGTTCACCACAAGGTAGTTCCCCCGGCGCCAGTTCACAAGATGCCAATCACACACTTGAGGTTTTTCCCCTTCCTTTTCACATTGACGTAATTGATTTCATTAGATTAGATATAGGAAAGTGGTATACTGGGAGTAGATATGTAGTTCAAGCGAAAGAAGCGAAAGAGTTGATTTAGATGGCAGATAGATCAAAATTGTGGAACTTGTTAGGTGTATGAATAGGAAGATGGCAACTAAGGGAAATACTGAAAAAAGTTGAGAACTTTTGCATTTCTTGACTTGCATTTAATGGTTATTATGTCAGCCATTCTTTGTTCTTCACAAGGCTGAGCCACAAGCAATTGTTGAGGAGAAGGTTTCCAGATCTGGAAAAGTTAGGAAAAGGGGAATTAAGTCCTCTCCGAAATCTCCAGAGAAATTCAAACGAAAACTATCCGATGAGCATCCCTCTGAAATTTTGTACGAGCAGTGGCGACTCAAAGCTTTCAGTGAGATCTGGTCCAAGATTCAGTCTAGCATTGAGGTATTATTCATTAGTATTTTCGCACTTCTAATTATAACCTTATTCCAGGCAAGAAAATTCAAGTTATTGGGGGAGATAAAGATTACATGGCATATCCTCTGATTTACATTGTGAGCTCTATAATAATTCATGTCTAAAGTGTGATGTTTTCAAATTAAGGAGTTGAATGATGATCACTCCTAAGTAGTAAATTTGAAAAAATTGTTTTAACTGTAAGTTCCATTTGAATTAGGAGATGTGTATTATGGAAAATAAATTAATGTACAATTATGCTTTATTGGTTGTTCTATTTAATTTTGGATTTAGGGGGTCCTGAGAGATATTAATCTTAAGCTCTTCAATGATGTGCTTCAATGGGTCGAGGAAGCCTTCTCAGAAATCAGATCCAATGTGAAATTGAGTTCATCCGAGATACAACAACCTTTTCCTCTAGTAAATGATGCTTTATGCCGAAAAGTACCTACGGCATTTGTTTTTACAAGTGAGTCCCATCACTTCCTCCTGTGTTAAGTCTGTTTACCAACTAGTAATCTAAAAACTTTATGATACTGAGAAGATTTTGAAACAATATATGCGTATATTTTACTGATAAATTTTATTTATTGGGAGCATGGTTGAATTTAAAGTCAATGATTAGTTGCTTGGGAAAAGCCCTCACTTTGTGTCCCAGTTTCATTTTTACCTACCAGCTAATCTAAAACATTATGATTGTAAATATGGACTAGTGGTCTTCTTTATACTATTGACAGCTACCCATTATTTACTGGATCCCTTTGTTTATCAGAAAATGCCGAGTTCGTTGATGATATACAAACATTTTGTAACCTTGGATCACATCTCAGATCCAAAAGATGCCATGTGGCCAATATGTCCGCCCTGGATTTCTCGCTCAAGAATGGGATAGGTGGTTCAATTAGAAGCTTGCTGAGGCAACTGCATCCTGAGCCCCTTGATGTGAGCTGCACCAACAGATTTAATTATACTATTCCTCTTCTTTCTTGTCTATTTTTGTTTGACAAACAATGGCAAGTACATCTGTATCATTGCTGGATGCCATGCTTAACTCTATGCTGAATAATGATTTATTCTTTATTGTTTGGTTTTATTTAGGAGAAGATAGCTGATGTGTTGACATTAGCCAAATGGTACTGTCAGGGAGATAACTGTGTTAAGCCTATAATTGTAATGATAGATGACATGGAGCGGTGCAATGCTGATGTCTTGGGCAACTTCATCAATATGTTAAGGTATCTATTGTGCTTCGCATCAGGTGAAGTTATTTGCAGCTGAAATCCAAGTAATTGAAATTTTTTATGTTGACGACTGCAGTGAATGGGTCATAAAAATCCCACTGTTTTTCATAATGGGGGTAGCTACGACCATGGAAGCTCCAAAAAATCTTCTCCCTTCAGATGCTTTGCAACACTTGGATCCATGCAAGTTCACCCTGGGCACACCATCAGACAGAATGGATTCATTGGTTGAGTCTGTTCTTGTCCAACTATGCAATTGTTTCAGCCTAGGACACGAAGTCACAGTATTCCTTAGAAATTATTTCCTCAGACATGATGGCACCATCACTTCTTTCATAGGTGCTCTCAAGGTTGGATCCACTTGTCAGAAAATTATTCCATCTCTTTTTGATATAATTATTCATATTTCATCCCTTCTCTTTTTGATATAAATATTCATCCCCCCCCCCCTTCTCCCCCATCTTTCCTATCAAGTATATAATTGAATATAATTAACTCCGCCTATGTTTTACATAGTCGGTCCCAAGCCCGGAAAGGAGGAGGATTGTGATAGGTTTGGTGAGCCAACGTAAAAATTCAGCCAATCTTATGGAAATGAATTCAAATATAGGCTTCATTTCTAGCCCACCCCAACTTGTTTGGGACAAAAGGCTTTATTGTTGTTGTTGTTGTTGTATATAATTGAATATAATTACAATCTATCATTCTTGCAGCTGGCATGTAGCAAGCACTTCTCATTGGAGGCTGCAAGTTTTCTGTGTCTCTATATGCTTGACAAAGATTACGAGGTTCTACTTACTGTGTATTTTAGTTTGTTCCATCCATCAATCTTGTTTTCTAAGCTCCTTTTAGTTATACAAAAGGGATAAAAATGATAGGACTTGATAGAAAATAAATAACATGGTTTGACCTCCCATGCAGGAATATTGTTGTGAAAAGTTTGCTTCCTTGCAAAAATCTGTGATGAAATGTGTCCTTGATCTTCATTCTTGTAAAAGGTAAAGTCTTTACTATTGTGCATAATGTATTATTTCCTGTTGAAAAAATTGAAACCCATTTATGTTAAGCTATTAACAAAAAGTGTCCTGCAGTGAAAAGAATTTGCAAGGTGATGTTAGCAGTCTCATCCAAAAGTTGTCTGACCTAAAAGCCTCGCAAAGAGATTGGAGCACTGTTGTTTTGGTATGATCCTACAGTAAACAATTTTATATAATAAAAGATTTTTTCTCACTGAGAACTGATTTTCTTTTTCGTATTCCTCAAATTATTGTTTGAATACACAGTGCTTGTTTGAAGTGGCAAGGTATAGCAAATTGCAACTTTTAGACATTTTCTGTGAGGCTACCGACCCAGGAATATATACAAGTTTGGACAGTAGCTCAATGGTGCCGCTAAAATATGGAGGCAAGAACTCGTGCGAAAAGTTTAGCTCTGGAGTAGGGTCAATAGCTAGGGCGATTCACACAATAAGGTACATGCTTGACCTTCTGTTTGAGTTACAAAGATTGTACTAAATATATAGTTTGATGGATTATAGCAACACTGCATTGGACTATAAACTGCTGACGCAACATTTGAATAATTTTGGCTCCTGATAAAAGAGAAAATATTGTTTTCCTAATTTTCAATGCTGTTTATATTTTGTTCATACAATTTGCTTATCTTTTTAAATTTTTATCTCCCTGCACTAGGGAAATGCCGGTTCCAGCTCTCTCTAATTTATTGAATACATGGATTATCCATACAGAAAAAATTACTGAGGTACGATGGCTACTGCTACTTCTGTTTCGATCAAAGAAAAATCTTTCTTTTGTTTTTCATGCTTAATGTATAGTATGATACTCTGACCCTATTCTGTAAGATAAGAAACTACAGAATCCAAGACTTAAAAATTTGTCTTAAAGAAAACATGTTTTTTGCCTTCTTTTTTATCCTTCCCAAATTATTTTTTGTAATATCATACAACTAGATAAATGCTGAAGTCAAGAAACTCCAATCCCTCTTAGCCAGTGCACCTGAAGACAAGGTCTATGAGGAAAGCTTGCCTGATATTAGAAAGTAAGTACACTCATAAATCATCCATACCGGTACTTGCCAGAATGGTACTAACAATGGAGTTGATTTTTAATTAATGTAAAGGTCCTGAATTAAATATTAAGCTAAAATGAAATCCCTGCTTTTTGGTAAATTATTAATAAAACAAAAACTAACCAAATCAAACAACACTCTGAGATTCTAATGTTTTACATTCATAATGAATGCAGAAGGAGGTTCACATCCCTTCTATCAGGACACGGAAATTCAGCAAATGAAAAGGTTGCTATGTTATTGGATGCCATGATAAGGTACTGCAGCACACCATCTGTACATGTAGTCCACTTAATATTTGCAACCAGTAACTGTTGTGATTGAAACTATGACAGGAAATATATGAAGCCCACTGAGTGCATGACTCTTCATGAAATAATTTGCTTCCGAGATGTTGATGTTCTGCAATCAGTAAGTGTTCCAGTTGTATACAATGATGCCTACAAATTTGTTGGTAAAATGTTGCACACTTGCATATAACTATTGAGAAAAAATACTAGGGATTGATCGGAGATTCAAGGAAAAGGATTCAGCTTGATTTGCTCAAGTGCCATAGTTATCTTTCCTGCTCCTGCTGTACCTCAGATACAAAGAGTTTGTCTCCCTCCATGCATGATACCTCTATTATGTAAGTTGCATCTACATCCTGTTAGTAGAAAGAAAAAATATTTTGTCATTTCTAATACCAAAGTGTCTTAAGTACCTTAAAATTTTGCCAAAGCAGAAAAATCTGTGGGAAGACTTGTTCTGATCAATTCAAATGAAAAGGTTTTCAGGTATAAATTGGCTCAAGAATATGGAGATGTTATAAACCTCTATGAGTGGTACCAGTCTTTCAAGAATGTTCTCACTAGTACCTCTCAGACTCCTAAAAAGAAACGTCGTATTTCCGCTGCATCAAAGAAAGCAAAAGTTTTGCCTCCTGAGACTGAAGCTCAGATTCAGTATATAATATTTTTCTAATTCCCTTATCTTTTTCTTCTTCACAAAGATGCATTTTTACTAACTAATAAAGCTCTGTTGGTAACACTTTTGGGACTTCTTTTATTGTAGAGCAAGATTTTGTGGGGCTGTTACAGAACTTCAAATGACAGGACTGCTCCGCATGCCAAGCAAGAGAAGACCTGACTTTGTTCAGAGAATTGCATTTGGTCTCTGAACCTTTTGTCAGTTTGACTTGTGTTTAGAGATAATTCCAGGTTTGATGCAACATAGTTTGAAGCCAGTATACACCTAACAATAAGCATAGGGATTCTTCTTCCAAAGTTCATTAATCTTCCTTCAGAGTATACAAAAAATCAGAATTTGTAAACATCGGTGGTGGTGTTGCTGTGCTGATACATAAAATTGAAAGACCAACAAACCATTGAGAATACATTTGTCTCTTTGACAGATAACCGATGGGGCATTTTAATTCGGTAGCTTTGATTTTCATCTTTATCTAAAAAAAAAACTGATCGGGCATTTCAGGATTTGGCTAGTGGCGGTTGAATCTAAAATTTCCGTGCATTTTTTTTTTTCATTTAACTAGATAGCTATTTTTTTCATTTAAAAATAAGAATCCGTGGATAATTGTTTGTATCACTCCCATCTTACTGAGTGTGGGACTACCATTTAACAAACATCTTAAAGAGAAGGAAGTGGGGAAATCTGCACGGCTGCAAATTCAAATTTGAATTCAAAATCTTTTTGTAGTCACCTTGATTGATAAATAATTAAAATGGCTGCAAAAAAGTGCTAATTTTGACATAATTGAATGGTTGCAAAAAACTTTGAATTAAATTTGGATTCGCATCTGCGGATCCCCTCTCTCCTAAGGTTGTGCTCCAGTGTCAATGGCTGTGAGGGAAGAAAAGAGAAGGAAGCTTAGGGAAGGAAGGCAACGGAAGGTGAAGGAACGAAACACGAAATGTTACTTGCTCCAGCTTGACGACGGAGAGGAAAGAAAGAATTCTGCGATACTGTAAAAATGGCGAGGAGGAACACTCGTAACCTCGTCTACCCTCCAAATCGGGAGGGAATGAAAATACATTGTTTAGAGGTATATCGTAATCTATGTTAACTCTTTCCTTTCTTCGACGAAACCTTCTGGAGCAAGAAAAATGGCGATTTCCCCTTCCCTTCTCTAACCTTCCTTTCTAATTTGCAATGCTGGAGCACAGTCTAAAGAGAAATGGTATCATAATTTCATTATAAACAACCCTCTAAATGCGTCTTTCTTTTTCTTTTTGCTAACAGTTGTTTAAAACGGTACCTTCAGTGGCAATTTTTGGTATTCTTTAGTTGTGGAATTTTACTTCCGTAATTTTAAAAGCCACAATTAAATTAAGAGGGATTTGAATTCATGTCACCTCAAAACCTCTAAATTAGAATTTTGACACCTCATACTACACTCTTTGAAAAATGCCACTTCAAACCTCTATTATTTAGAAATTTGCCACTTTTCTTCAATAATTAAATTTATAAAAGCAAAAATATAATTAATTCCATAATTACCCTACCTCTCCTTCTTTCTTTTCCCAGCCTTCGCCTCCCTCCCTTGTACCTCCAATTACGAACCCTCTCACCTCACCAGAGGGATCAGATCTCGCTCTACACTGTCGAGCTTCTCAAATGGAATCAGGTACTTCATTACATTTCTTGCTTTAATCCTCCTTTCTGTTCTCAATTAAGTCTCTAAGTATCTGCTCAATCCTATTCCTATTCCTATTCCTATCCCTGTTCTTGTAGAGCATGAACCTGACAGCTGTCAAGGACGAGAGCCAGGTGATGACAAGGCATGTCCAAGACTCCCTCGCCATTCTGTCTCCCTTGATGCGAGCTTATTCCACTAAATGCACCTCTTCCTCTTCCCCTTCCACCCTTTCCAATTCTAATTTTAATCTTAGTCTTGTTGATGTCGGCTCCGGTGCTGGTCTTCCTGGCGATTCCCTCATTCGTCATTCCAAGAAGAACGAATTTCCTTATTGGATTTCCCAATTCAAAAAAGAGAAGCTATGCTGTGGAGCAAAATAAGGTTTCCCTAGACATATATGGGGAAGATTGAGAAGAATAAGGAAATCAAAACATAATAAAAAATCATTTTTTTCTGCCTCGCAAGCGAGGACTTCTTTGATTGGTCTGGAATGGGGTTTTCCCTTCGACACCACTGAGGCCTCATCCTAGCCATTGCTTGTAGAAGAGAAGAAATGAAGACGGAGGCTGGGAAAAGAAAGAAGGAGAGGAAGGGTAATTATGGAATTAATTATATTTTTGTTTTTTTAAATTTAATTAATCAAGAAAAATGGCAAATTTCTGAATAATAGAGATTTGGAGTGGCATTTTTCAAAGAGTGTAGTATGAGATGACAAAATTCTAATTTAGAGGTTTTGAGGTGGCATGGACTCAAATCTCCATTAAATTAAACACTCACAAATGATATTCAATAATCATATTTTATAAATTGCTAATTATTTCCATATTGATTAATACTGCTTGGAAGTTCATTCATTTCTAAACATTAAAAACCCAAAGATCGATACATTTTAACTACCATTAGGTTTTGCTATATGGGATCTTTGGTGCTGTCATTAGTTTTGTTACAAAGATAAATATATAACCAACATAAAAATTAAAAGATTGTTCTACCGTTAATTTAAAAATAACATTCCTCTTTTTAGTTTAATTAATTTCATTTTTAGATCAATTAATCTTTTTACTTTAATTAATTTATCATGTAGAAGTATGGAGTAAAATCTAAAAATTAAAATATCAAATAAGCTATTTGCAGTCTTGTTGGTGTTGACGTCTTGACGAAGGGATTGCCCATAGCAGAAATAAACGACCTTTGCTTGACAAGTAGTTCTTTTGAACTTTCTATTATTGTCCTTAAGGAGCTCTTCTTCTTGGGTAAATTGAATTAGTTGTGTGTGCTGCAGATCTCTCCATAAGCTCGAAGCCACGGTACTCCGGTGCTCAGAACAAGCAAGGTCCCTCCATTGCAAGCACGGATCGTTGTGCTAACCATATCAATTACATTGAGAGGCATTGCGAGGCTTTGATCATTATATTATAATTTATAAAATATGATATGCTAGCAAACCGTGTTCTAATATAAAGACTCTTGTTGTTGTTGTTGTTTGTTTAGAAGTATAATATAAAAACTAAAACATCAACCATTCAGAGAATCAGCACAATTAACTATATCAACATGTTTTTTCAAATCCAAGCTCTTCCAACACTTCAATTGTCACATCGCCTTCAGAGATATTATACTTTCACGAATTTATGGCAAAGAGATGTTTCAGTAAAGAAGTAAAGAAAAAAAAAACGGTCACAACTACAACACTAACATGCTAGACTCAAATCCATTTTTTACAAGATGTTAGGAACCTGAGAAGCAAGTCTGAGCTGCAGCTCCTTTATTTTGGTGCACAACTCGGCCTTCTCCTCTTTATAGCTCTGCAGAAGAAAATTCTTTCCCTCCAACACTTCCTTCAACTCCACTATCTCCTTCTTTAGCATTTCTACTTTCACCTCATCCCGTGGCCCCATTTCCTCAAAACCATACCCATTCCCATTTGCATGCCCAGTCATGGCCCCCGCACAGTGGTCAGCTATAACCTTCCTCAGCTGTTGAATCTCCCTCTCTGAGGCAAACAAGTCACGATTTGCTGAATCAATCTGTGCTTCCAAATTGGATGAGTCTGCCATTTGGATGCTGAGTGAATTTTTAAGTTCCAAGATCTGTGATTGCATCTCCATTATCATTTCATCTCTCCTTTGGAGCTGTTGCCTCAGTCTGTGTATCACCTCCCTCTTGACATAAATGTCGGATCCTGATTCTGATAAGGATTCAGAGCTGATAGAAGGATGAAATGGTCTATGAGGGAGACCAAGCCGGTCAGGTGAGGTCGACCACATGACACCGTGATTAACCTCCTTGTTTGACTCTTCAGCTTGTTGAATCTTTACCAGAGAGAGGGATCTCTCTGCTTCATGAGACGTTGTTTTGATAGGTGTCACTATACTTGTTCCTATCTCTGTAAAACGTAATATGCATGTTGGTTCACAAAAACAGATAAATGAAGTTGAAATATATATTAAAATTGACTAAAATGTTCCGATTATTAAAGCCAGCTTAAGAAATTAAGAGTGCAGAATAGTAATCCGAATAGCACATGTTGTACAATGCTACAAGTCATTGCTCGTCTAAACATAGTAATCCGAATCAAGAATTGTTTGCATATAAATTGCAGATAAAGCTGCAAATACTTCGAAATGGATCCCTAAAGGGGCACTTTAATCTGTCATCCAAATAAATAAGATGTGCATATTTCATGAACTATTTAAAAAGTTGTGTTTAATTTCTACATGTCATGATTTTATTGGGACAATGTAGAGGGACCGCTTTCAAAGTTTGCGAACAATCTGACATCTTGTTTCTTCTTTTGGATGCAAATAAAGTGGATGAGACCGCTTTCAAAGTTTGCGGCAATCTGACATCTTTTGTCTTCTTTTGGATGCAAATAAAGAAACAGTGATAATCTATATGCAAAGATCAGATGTGGCATCTTTTGTCTTCTTTTGAAAGCAAATAAAGTGGACGAGGCCCCTTCAAAGTTTGGGGCAATCCAACCTGATGCTTACACAGGTTTTATCATTTTTTATTTGCCTCTAAAATTAATCATAACAATAACAACAACAAATAAAACCTGAAGTGCATGGGTAGAAGTTGGCTCCCTGAGAACAGCAACAGTGATTAGAGTGTCGCACCCCAGTTGTCATTCTTCCACCAGACCTTTCTATCTCTGAGTAAAGAATTGATGTTAGCAAAACAAAACAAAAAATAAATGGTCCATAAGATGAAGTCTACACTGCCCATGCTTGCAAAATTTATGATCTTGTATAACCCTTTAATTCATGGGAAAAAAAGAAAGTCACCTAATTTCCGACTTTAGAAACTTCCCATACCACCCCTTCATTAGTTCTCTCTCTCAAACAGTAGCACATAATGTTAAGAGTAAACCAGACGTCAAGTACTTGAAAGAAGATATTCCAGGAAGAGCATGCATTCACCTTTTGGAGAAGAAGTGTTGTCATTTGACTTTTTGTTCTGCAAGAAACGATTGAGTCTGAACCCAAGCCTAACGACCAAAGTGCTAATTAAGGCACTGCCAGCTATCAGAATCCAATTCGGCCCCTCCCCATGTACCTGGATCAACGATTTCTGACCTCTCTTTATGGTCCCATTTTCTTTGGATTTCATTGTAAAGTATCTCAGCATATGTTTTTTATTCTCTAAACCTGACAAAAGAAGGCTACACAGATATTACATACTGCCAAAAGATTACACCAACAAAGATTGCTCATCAAGAAGTTATTTACAAATATGATATAAACAGCACAGAAAAACTTGCATATCACAGTTGCATGATCAACAGTTATTCATATATATCAAAACAAAAGATGCCTCATAAATAAAAGCTATGTCAATAAAATGGAAGAGAGTTACAAAAGTATTGCTACAAGTAATATTTTACATGTTTCTAAAAATAGTATATCATGGGTATTATAACACCTGAAATAAAAAAATCCACATGAAATAAGATTTAGAAATGACTCGGGAAAGATAAATTAAACGTATTGCCAACTCTATTGGAATTTAATTCAGAAAATACAGGAGATAAATGGAGAAGCTAAATTTTTACCAGGCATAGAAAATAATAGCTCATTGTTATGCCAAATTGATTCAACTAAAAGACACCTTATAAGAAACTTTTGGCACTAATCTAGTAAATATTATTTTTTTAAAGAAAATATTCTCAATTGTTTCATTAAAGAAACCACCAAGTTCTACACAAGTATCACAAGATAGACAAAACTCAAAACGAAAATACTACTATAGGAGGTGAGAATCTAGTCTCAGCCCCTTTCTTAACACAACAGTAAGCTAGAATCTGAGAGTAGATTTAAATAAACCTAAAAAGAGCTACATTGTTCAAGCGTTTACCAATTCCCTTAAGCAATAATTGAAATCACCACAGGAAAGGGAGCCGAACAGCAATAATTTGGGCAAACCAAGCCCTAAAACCAAATTTCTATTTTTCAGAGCATAAGCAACGCTTACCTATTAGTGAAATTGAGAAAAACGGACTATAATCCCTCAAAAAAAACAAAAAAAAATCAAAAGACATCATGAAAAGAAAAGGTAAAGATCTGATAAAGGCTTATAGACCTAATAGAAGATTAGGAAAGTGAATACGAAGCAAGAAAGAGGAAGGAACGAACCTCATCAATTGAAAACCTAGCTCGAAAGTTCATCGGTTCTCATCTCAATCACTTTCTCTCTCTCTCGTAATCATTACACCTGGACACCTGGTTGTATTTTATCGTTTCCAAACCGAAGATGTCAGAGAGGTGGAACCCTTACAGAGAAAGTAGCCAATGGCGCTCACTCTACGGTTTCACAGCCTTCCTCCTTTTGTTTTAGCGGTTTTGGGTTAAGACTTAAGATTAAGAAAGTCGGAGAGGGAGAGGGTGAGGAGGGTCCATTAGACCATTACTCAACGACTGTGGTTTGTGCAAAAGGAAGCGTATGGAAGGAACTGCGCGGCACGTGCGTGTCACGTTTCTGAATTAAACCTAGAATTTTGCTTCTTCCCCTTTTCATGAGTCATGACATTCGTTTAATACTTCTATGAATTATGACAACCGAGCCCACTAGAATCTACAATTATCTAAATATATTGACGCAGAGCTTATTTTGGGCCTAGTAGCAGAGCTGAAGCTTCATTTTCTATCCTCTTATTCTGCGATTTTGTTTGGGCTTTTTGGGCTTTGTAACTAATATGACTATATGAGCATTCTCCAATTTTAAACTCTCTTGTTTTATAACTAGGACAGTCAACGAATTACGTTTTAAACGTTTTGTATTTTGTTTCGTCGTGACGCAACGTTAAACGTAACAAATTTTTGTTGCGTTTTTTAAACGCAACGTAAAACGCAAATTATTTTTGTTGTGTTTAGTTAAATGCAACGTAAACGCAAGTGAGTCATTACATTTGGTTTTAAATATTTCTTACGTCATGTTTATATAAAGTATACAAAATCATGCTTATATAAGTTAGTAAATCATCACATATTCGCATTCTTTAAGCTTTAAGCGTTCTGGAAAGTTATAGATAGTAAAATAATTAAAATATTGATCTTTTCCAGAAGTAAAGTTACAAGATAGTAATTAAATGCTGATATAGTGTCTTTTTAGTGTCTTTTAGACTTATAGTGCATTTTCGTTTTCTCTCCTTCTTCTAGAATACACCGCGTCTCAATCTCGATGCCAAGTACTTTCTGCTTTTGCATGATTTCTCATCTCGTCTCGATCGTAACTCGTAAGGTAATTTCATCTTTCCTTTCTCTTAAGCTTTCTCTTAGTTCATTATTAGTTATTAGTTCAAAATAATTTCAATGTTCAATGTTCGTTAGTTCAAAATAACTTTAACATAACGTTCAATGTTCATTATTAGTTATTAGTCCAAAATTAGTTCACCAATCAAATTTGGAATGATTGCACTCTCAATTTGTTCATTGATCACTTTTATTATTCAGTTAAATTTAGATTTTTTGTGTTAGGGTTTAGGGTAATCACTTATGAGTTGGTTTAAAGTTTAGGGGTATAATCACTTGCGTTCACTGTTATATTATGGATCAATTGTAGTAATTTGTTAACTGATCACTTTCACTGTTTTTTAGTAATAGATGGACCCGTTAGAGAAAACTAGAAGAGTGATCCATATATTTCTACATAAGCTTCATCCCTTCAATTTGTCGTCCATGATCTCCAGTCTGTGGCCAAGGACTGGTTATTATCAGCCAGGCCTGTTGTGTCCACGATCTCCAGTCTGTAGCCAAGGACTTGGACTGATTATTATCAGCTAGGTCTGCTGCACCTGCCCAGCCTCCTCAAGTCAAGTACCTCAAGGGAAATGGTCCGACTGTAGAGAGCAGCAAGAAGAGGAAGAGGTGCAGGTACAAGGACAAGGAGAAAAAGAAGTTGAAGGTAGAATGAGGAGATGAACTGTGTGACTCTCCTCCAGCTGAAAGTAACAACTAACTACTAAGAACTTTTTTTCAATAAGAAATACAATTTCTTTATCACTAAGAACTTCTTTTATTTATTTCAGCCTCATGTCCAATAGATTGGGGTGCGTTGGATATGGAGGATGACGATTTGAACATTGAAGAAAATGTCTTTGAATGGAGGAAGCCATGGGAGTGAAATCGAAGTCCTAATCGAGGAAGGACTTTTATAGGTTTGTATAGAGTTTTACTGATATTGTTTATTTTGTTTGTATAGAGTTTACACTTTACCAGAAGGTTTTTGTTTGTCACCCTATAGTTAATGTTTGATGTTATGAAATAATTAACTTTAATGTTAACATATTATGTACTTATGTTTTGATTTATTTTCGATGTGAGTTTACATGTAATTTTTTTCTATTTTTCAGGATTTTTCCATATTTGTTTGCTCTATTGTGCACCGTTAGTAGCAAGTTAAACATGTAGAACCTAGGGGCCTAGGTGCTTAACTAATTTTAGCTCGGTTCAACCTAATAGGGATCTAATTGCAAATTTCACAAATTATGGCAAGCAATTCAATTGAGCAATTCAACAAGCAATTCTAATTAATTCCCTAATCAAGCAATTCAAGCACAACTCAATTCAATTCACAAACAAATCAAGCAATTAAACTAATTGAATTGAGTAAATATAAATAGAGATAAAGGAAAGAAATGCTCAATCGCGTGTTGACGGAGTTCGGCTTGCACTAACGGCCTCGCCTACGTCTTTAGGTCCCCGGCGTCCCCGCTTCTTGCGATAACAAGCCCGGTCCGCTCCACTAAACAAAACACTCGCTGTTTAGCGTACAACTTCGGAATTAGGGCTATCTTACACACACCGGTGGAGCCGCCAACCCTAACCCGACGCCGAACTCTATCTCGTTTACACACACCGATGGAGAATCGAGCCGACTTCCTTGAACTCACTTACACACTCCGGTGGAGCTCAAGACAACACACACACTCACAATCTAATAACCAATTTCTAAATTAAAGATTAAGCTAGAAAATCACTCAAACAACTAACTCTCTATAATTCCTAGATAGGCTAGATTAGATTTAGCTAATTAAACTTGGGATTAAGAGCAAGGATTTGGCTATACGTTTAGAGCACAAGGTATGCTGTAAATGGTGTTGAATGAATAGATAATCGTCAACTTCAATTGTTGAGGGAGAAGGGTTTATATAGGGCTCAATTCTGGCCAAAAGCATTCTTGCGCCACATAGCGTTATAATGCTACTTCATGTGTAAATTATAGCGTTATAACGCTATCTTGGGTCAGGACAAATAATGTGACCGTTGGATCTTGATCGTACAACTTTCACATAGCGTTATAACGCTAAGCTATATACAAAACATAGTGTTATAATGCTATCTTGTGTTAGGAAAGTACAATTTGACCGTTGGGATTTGTCTGGCGTTATAATGCTATACCAAATTCCTTCATAAAATTTCCTGTACTTAGCCATTTTTGGCACTTGACTTACCTTGGCGTTATAATGCCAACTCTCTCGAAATTTGAGTTGATTATTTTGCTACTAATTCAGAATATGTTTTTGATCAAATAAAGTTTATGGTCATCAACTTAAATGATATTTAAGACATATTCTTGATGTTTTGAAATTTTATTGATTCAATTTCTATTTTAAAATTCATTGTGAACATTTCAGCATTTTGGCGTTATAGCGCTATATCTAGCGTTATAACGTTATCTTGTTTCGATGTAGGATTTTGGACAGAAATTATCATTTTGGACATCTAGCGTTATAATGCCAAGTTTAGCGTTATAACGCTATACACTATTTGGTTTGGATTTCCTTGCTTTTTTGTATCCAAATTTAATTAGAACTAAGATCTAATTAACCTAAGCAAGTCTTTATCTTGATTTTGATCTTCTAAGCTTGCTCTTGGGTCATCCTTGGTCATTTCTTGTGTTATTTTGTTCTTTTTCTTAAATGCCCCTAAAATTAAACGTAATACACAAGAAATGGTTAAATTCAATTTGGTTTTACAAATCAACAAACTTAGGAAAGTTTGAGCCAACAAAACGTTCGAAATTTTTTAATGTTTTCAACGTTTCTTACTTTTAACTAAACACAAATGTAAAGGCAAGAAAAAGTTCTTATGTTTATTAAACGCAACGTAAACACAATAGAAAATTCTTACACTCTTAAAACACAACGTAAGATACAAGAGTATATTTACGTGATTGTTTCGTGCGTTTGACCTGACACTTATAAGAGTTGAAGGAATTTGTATCCCATGGAATTACAATACATGCCCGCCCGCTGATTCTCAACGCTGCTACAACATTTTTTACCTGCCCGCACAGTAATTGCTATAGTGTTGCTACAGTTCTCACTCAGTAAAACTGTCAATTCTTCTCTAAATTTTTTTGAATTCCACGGCACGAATTCTAGTTGAAGACCCAACCTAACTCGATTCTCTTTTAAAAGCTCCACAATCCATTCAAAACACAAACGGCCTTCTCATCTCTCTTCAAATTTTCAATTCACCATTTTTTCTCGTGAACTAAAACCATAACAGTAGCACCTGCGACGGAGGTGGTGATCACGATCGAACACACCAACCCTAGATTCTCTTGAAGCCAACTCGAAATCTAATCTAATATACTCATGGCGCAACATTGCGCCACTGTTCATTTCTACAATGCGAATGAACAGTTTTTTCACTGTTTATCGCTACAGTAAAATCACTGCAGCTTTTTTTTGCAAAATTTTTTTTACCGTTGTTTTTTTTATTTAAACGATTTATTATAATTTTATTATTGTAATACGAAAGTTTAAAATTTAACTTTTTCGCGCGAAGCACGAGTCGTATGCCTAGTTCTTAAGTTCTCATCAATCGACTCGGAAATGTAGGTATATTCAATCGACTGGGAATTTCCTAAAAACTGCTGAAATGGAGATCCAACTGACACAAAAAGAGATTGCAAATACATCTGTGCTTCTTGAGCTCGACAAAGTTGGGTTGGAGCTAAGGGGCAAGCTCGCAGTGGAAGGGGATCCACTTTCAAAACTGACGTTTGGGGGATCAGATTAGTAATGCACTAATGCATTGGGGTTGAGTGTTTGACTTTAGTTTTAGGTGCCTGTATGTGTATCTCAGGGGAAACAGATCAACTGCCATTATTTCGATGGCAGCTCGCTGTCAATGAGTGGATGACAAGTGGGACCCCCCAGATTGAAGACAATAGTCCAGATTCAATGGCAGCGAATAATGACAGCAAATGCGGATTCGTATCTCATGTGCTTTTCTATCTTTGGTAGGGACTAGGTAGGAGATGTATAATGAGTGGTCTTATATATTTTTGTTAAAATTTGAACCCAACTCAATTATCACGTTATTCATATGAGAATTGGTCTTAAAATGAGTAGTCTTAAAATTTGAACCCAACTCAATCTCTCACATACCTCATGTCCAGCTGGGCAAGCGACTTAGGTTGGACGTTGAAAGGCGAGATGCAACGAGAAGTGGTGCTAGAGGAGGTAATTCAGTTGGAAGATGAAACAGGAAGAGAGGAGCCTAACAACTATTTTTTTCTAAGAAAGGCACAAAGACGAGACTATTGGGCCGTGACAGGAGATTGGGCCTCAACCAATGTAATAAAATGTTTATTCCGAATCTTGAGGAAGATATGACGATGGAGAGAGACAGCACAAAGGGGGACTAGTCCGTTATTAAAGGACCAATGGTGTGAGAGAGGCCGTTAGATATCAGAATAGGACAACTGAAGGAATATTACTATTATTTTTCGATAATTTTGCTGATGTAAATGCAATTATTTCATTTACATTAGATTTTCTACTTTAGTTTACCATTTAATGGCCTATAAAAGGCAGAGAACTATCAATCTTGTAATAACTTGGATATTTTTCATTAAAATTTGTGGCTTGTTTAGCTACAATAGGTTGTTTTCTTCTTTTCTGTTGAGTTTTTTCCTTCAACTTATCTGCAACTCGATTAAAATTGTTGCAATTATGGTATCAAAGCACTCGATCTCGATTCATTAGCTCTACTTACCATGCCTCCAACTAGATCTCAAATTCCTGATCTTTCACCAGATCTTCAAGTTCTCACTAAACGAGTTGATCTCTTAGCCTGAGAAATGCATGCTAGAGATGAACACTTACCGGCATCCAACCGATTGCAAGATGATAGGTTCAATCAGCTGATGTCGATGATGGAGAAACTTCACACAAAGCTTGATGTCACGGGTAAAGGAGGCGATGATGGTCAGCACAGTGGGACTTTAGCAGGTTCATGTGATGGTTTTACACATGATACGTTTGTGGAGAAGGGTAGTGATGGATCTGTACCACACAGGGGATTCATTCCTCAACTTGATCCACCTTCTTTCGATGGCATTAAAACCATAGATTGGCTTGAGAAATGCAGATTTTTTTTTAGTATTATCAAACACCTGAGAAATACAAGGTTTAGTTAGCTTCCATGAATTTTACGAGTGATGCTGAGGAGTGGAAAAGCTGTTATTGGTTAGAACACCTAGATCCTCCTTGGATGGTATTTGTAGAAGCAGTTGTGGATAGGTTCACATAACGCACTCATTTAAATCCCGTGGTACAATTCAAGCATGTGCAACAACATAGTTCAGTGGATAACTACATTCGTGAATTTCAAAGGGCAAAATCCAGATTACTCATTCAAACGAGTATTAAAAGTGAATATCATTACATATAAAATTTCATGGGAGGAGGGAGGGAGGGGGTTAAAGGAGGATATTCAGAAATTCACCAATCTTTTCAAGCCAAAAACCTTGAATGCAGCTTTTAATCTGGCACTTGAAATCGAGGATGCTCTCAGTCCTATTGATAAGCAAGTGCACAACCCCAAACCATCTTCTCTTTAACCTTTCAGACATCCCTTTTATTTGACCCAAGGAACAACCAAATCATCAGAACCTGTGCCAAACTCCAAAGAAAATTTTCAACCTTCAAAACCTACTTTAAATCCTAGACCTTCTTTGCCAACAACCAATAAACCTAACCTTGCTTTGACCAGTGACCAAAAAGGGCTTTGGGACTTTGTTTTAGGTGCAATGAAAAATGGCACCAAGGACACAAATGTCCTAAGGTCAAACACAATATTGAAGAAGAATTGGACCCTTTTTCTATGCAATATCCTCAAGAGGATGAACTGGGTAATGAAGTAGTTGAGGAAGGCCCTAGGGAGGAACAATTGATCACCCTTAGCAGCTCTACACAGGGTAGTAGTCACAAAACATTAAAATACAAGGGGGTATTGCAAAACATCCCAATTTGTGTGCTCATTGACACTGGAGCAACACACTCATTCATCAACCCAATGTTGGTCACTGAGCTAAACATCCCAGTAGCAAAACAACAACCTAAAGTTTTTCGTAGTGCAGGAAGTGAAAGATTGGTTACTGATAAAACTTGTCCACAGGTGGAATTTTTGTTGTAATCTCAAAAATTTGTAGCTGATTTAAAGGTTCTACCTGTACCAGGCTATGATATAATATTGGGATGTGATTGGATGGCTAACATGGGTGATGTTACTATCAATCTTTTGCATGGTAGTATGGGAGTAGACATTGAGGGCAAAATGGTCACATTGTGTACTGAGCCTGTGCAAGCTGAGTTAAGAATCTTAGATGAAGTACTAGATGTTGCTAAAGAACACAAGAAGGGAAGCCAACTTTTCTTTGCTCAGATTTTTCATATGGAGGAAGAGCATGGCAAGAAACTACCTACCATTGATCCTCAATTTCAAATGGTAATTGATAAATTCTACCATGTCTTCTCAGAACCAACTTCTCTACCTCCTAAATGGGAAATTGATCACATAATACAATTGAATCCTGATGCCAAACTTGTTAACCTTAGACCTTATAGATTCTATTATTTTCAAAAATTGAAAATTGAGAAAATTACTCAAGAACTTTTGCACAAGGGCTTGATCCAACCAAGTACCAGTTCTTATTCTTCTCCCGTACTCTTGGTGAAAAAGAAGGATGAAACATGGAGAATGTGTGTTGATTATAGAAAATTGAATGAGGCCACTGTCAAAACTAAATTTCCAATACCCTTGGTAGATGATTTACTGGATGAACTTGAAGGTATGCATTTTTCTCCAAGCTTGATCTGAGGTCAGATTACCACCAGATTAGAATGTATGATGGGGATGTTCACAAAACTGCCTTTCAAACTCATGAAGGCATTTTTCAATTCAGGATGATGCTCTTTTGGTTTAACTAATGCCCCAGCAATATTTCAAGCCCTAATGAACTCAGTCTTTAAATCATTCCTCAGGAAATTTATTATTGTGTTTTTTGATAATATCATCATCTATAGCAAGTCCCTACCTGCTCATTTGAGCCACCTCAGACAGGTTTTGCAAACTCTGACTTTCTCTCAACTCTATGTAAAACTCTCCAAATGTGCTTTGGGTTACACAGATAGTAGAAATATTTTTTTTTCATATACGTGAAATAATATATATTTTTATAATAACAAGATGGAGTTCATTGGCCTCTCCTTTTTCATTAATTGAAGAAAAACAGTACAAAAACGTGAGCTTTGCAGCAACAACCAAAGCCAACGAAGAGTTGGTAATATATGCTAAGCCGGTTTTAGGTAATACAATTTTTGAACATAAACAAAAATGAAATGAAAAGATAGATAACACAAATGAAATGAGGTATCTGTATCTACAAATTCACATATTTCAAGTATTTCAAATAAAATCGGATGGTTCTATAAATCTCGAGATTCATGTGCGTTTGAATCACCCAATTTCATTTGATATACTTAAAAAGTATTTTAGAGTATATAGAACATTTATCATGTTCTAACATTGGAGCCACTGTTCATTTCCATAGTGGAATGAATAGTGTTTTTACTGTTCACTGCAACAACAAAATCACTGGTCAATTCCAGATTTGTGTCGCTGCTTTTCTGTTACTGTTCACCTCTACAGTATCACTGTAGCATTTCCAGTTTTTTCTGTTGTTTTTTTAATTATTTAAACACTTTATTATAATTTTATTATTGTAACCTAATACACTCATGACGCAACATGGCACCGCTGCAAGTCGCATGACGTTAGAGGAATAACACATGATGCATGACGCATGACGCAAGTCGGATGACGCATAATGCATGACACATGACGTCAGACGCATGACACATCACGCATGATGCATGACGCATGCCGCATCACGCATGATGCATGACGCATGACGCATTGTCGCATGACGTTAGAAGAATGACACATGGCGCATGACGCAATATACATGACGCATGACGCATGACGTATGACACATAACGCATGACGCATGTCGCATGACGCATGACGCTGCAAGTCGCATGACCTTAGAGGAATAACGCATGACGCTTGACGCATGCTGCACGACGCGTGACACATGACGTTAGACGCATGACGCATGACGCATGACGCAAGCCGGATGACGCAAGACGCATGCTGCACGACGCGTGACACATGACGTTAGACGCATGACGCATGACGCAAGCCGGATGACGCAAGACGCATGACGCATGCCGTATGACGCATGGCACATGACGCATGACGCATGACGCATGTCGCATGACACAAGTCGCATGACGTTAGAAGAATGACGCATGGTGCATGACGAATGACGCATGACGCTGCAAGTCGTAAGACGTTAGAGGAATGACGCAAGACGCAAAACACATGACGCATGGCGCATGACGCATGACCCATGACGCAAGACCCATGACGCATGACGCATGACGTGACACGCATGACGCATGCATCATTCTTCTAACGTCATGCGACAGTAAAGCAACGACATGCGGTGAACGCATGTCGTATAACGCATGACGCATGATGAATGACGCTTGACGGCAGTGGCAGATCCATAGTCCAATTAAGATCGGGCACAATTAAGCCCAGTCACAAATACACTAAAACGCACTACAATACCATTAAAAGTTAATTTTCACTACAAAAATAACAAAAAATTCACTAAATTACGTGTTTTTTGAAAATCAAGCCCGGGCTTGTCCTATGGTGGATCCGCCACTGCTTGACGGTACATTACACATGACGCATGACGCTGCAAGTCGCAAGACGTTTGAGGAATGACGCATGACGCATGCATCATTCTTTTTATGTTTTTTATATTAATTAAACAGTTTATTATAATTTTATTATTGTAATACGAAAGTTTAAAATTTAACTTTTTTCGCGCGGAGCGCGAGCGCGTATGTCTAGTTTCCTCAGTTCTATATATTAGTAAGAAAAAAATGCAAAGAAAAGTTGAAAAATATTAGTCGGCCGTCGAGTCGTGAAATCTTTATTAGCGTTTGCGCTGTCGGAATTGGATTTGAGAGGAGTTAGTTAACTAGTCTTGCTGTTGTCGGGTTTGGCCGTCCTTTTGACTTCCCTCCTACCACTTATTCTTATCTCTTTCTCCTTCTTGTCTTTATCCTGCCTCAATCTCTTTCACCATTGTACCTGCTCCACTTCCCCTTCCATTTCGTAACTCCCGTTATATGCTACCACGGTACCACCCCACCGACCTGCCCCATTTATCATCAATAATTATCGCTATTGGCTCATTCAAAGAAAGAAAGTTAAAAGAGAAATCTCTTTTCTCTATATTTTGGAATATTTAAAAAGAAAATAGTTTATTGCATAATTTTCCATATTGCTGCTAGATCTGTGGCACGTGTGGCGTCACGGCGTTTCTCTCACGCACTCTACTCTTCGCTGTTATGTGTTATCCCCCGCAATAATATCCTCTGTTGAGTTTTATTAAAAAACTCGGCAAAGAGGCAAAGAGCTGTGTTGATCTGAATTTTGTCGAATTTGGTTTGGTTCCCTCCACATCACTCGTTTCTCTTTACATTTTGTCGAAATATCGGTTATTTTTAATTTATTAAATTGATTGGTTCCGTTTTTCACAAATTCGCCTTTTCCTCTCCTTCCCAATTGGAAGAAATCCATCCTTAATTCTAACATCAGTTAAGTGAAAGCGGGGAATTCCCTTTTCACTTCGGTTGTTTCCTCTGCTGCTCCTGTGCTCTTCACTCGGACGAAACGAAGGGATGGAGACGATTAAAAGGCAAGCGAGCAGGCTCAGGGAGCAGATGTCGAAGCAACACCATGTATCTATTTTCTCTCCGCTGTTGTAATCATTTTTAATTTGTTCATCTTGGGTCGATTGCGAAATTGATTGAAAGCCAATGAATTATACTTACAATTAGTGTAATTTGGTCTTTGCTTTAACCGAGCTCTTTCAATTTTGAAGAAATTTGGAGTACATCTGGGAAACCCTGTTAGTAGTTTCTAGGAATGTTTAATGTTGTCTTTACTGAAATCATTCTTTGATGATATTCAAAATAGGCAGTTTTGAGGCAATTCACTTCGCGGTATGGCCAAGACCCAGCTCTAATTGATGAAGCTGAGGTTCAGTGTCATCAGAACCTACAGAAGCTTTACAACTCTACAAAAGCAGCTAAGGTACATCAATATAGGTTTGTTCTCAACCGCAGAGGTTCCAGTAATGATTTTTTTAGTTTTTTTTATTATTGTAAGAGGTCAACAACAGTAAAATCGGTGCTTGGTTTGGGATAAATTACTGATACTGACTACTGATGCAGTAGTCGATAGTCGTGATATCAATTGCTAGGAGAGCATACATTTGTCTCTGTTGGGTATGAGATGGACCATACCAGTAGGAAATCAGTCGGCTAATTTGTTTTGGTTGTTTGGGTACAATTGAATAACTGAGGCTTTAGCTGAACATGCATCTCATGAAACTTTTTTTTTGGTCTTTCAGCAACTCCAGAGAACCATAGTACGCGGAGTCGAAAGTTTTATAGCTATTAGCACTAAACAGATGGAAATATGTAATACTTTTTTGAACCTTCTAGAAGTCATATATATTAAACTTCACCTTCACTACACTAACTGCGTGTAACAATCCTTAGTGAAAAGGCTAGCTGATGATTGTTGCAAGTATGGGAATGAGAACCAATCATCCAGTTTTGCCCTTGCAAACGCTTCCGTAGAATTCGGGACATCACACAGATTGATAGAAAAAGAAAGCGAGAATCTTCTGGAAGTTCTTGGGAAACAGGTTATTTAACATCCATTTTGTGAGCATCTTTTTTATTTTTCAAATTATTACAGCTTAAGGTTTCAGTATTTAAATTGTACTTGATTGTTGTAATTGTTTTCGGCTCAACCTTTTAATTATGTCACTGTTCTGACCGATTTTCTGTTACCAAGGTCTTTGAGCCACTAAAAGAGATGATAATGAGTGCCCCCTTAGAAGATGCTCGCCTATTGACATACCGCTACGAACGGATTAGGCAAGATGTGGAGTCACAGGTACAATCTAATTTTACTTTGTACTCCTGCCCCAAAGTCCTGGACAGAAATATGAGGTTACCTATTTACAGTTGTAGTTCTCATTGTAAAATCTGCCTATTAATTTTGTTCCAACTACACCAGCTTGGTAGTCGGTGCCATACAGTTCAGCACAATACTTAGAATGTACAAAATTAGCCTTTTTTTATTATATTGAGGTTGCATTGAAGTGCCTTTATAAATTATTTGACAGTTCTTGAACAAAACTGGTACATTTGTATCTTTTGTGTCAATTAGATAGCAGAGGTAATGAAACGGCAAATGAAGTCAAAGGAAGCAGGCTCAAATGATGATAGTGCTGCCAAACTGAAATATGCAGAGAGCAAGTTGACAGAACTGCAAACTACACTGTCAGCACTTGGAAAAGAGGCGACGGCAGCCATGCTGGCTGTGGAGATGCAACAGCAAAAAGTCACCTATGAACGCCTTCTTGTTATGGTACAAAGCAATCTTTTACCTAAATTCATGCACTGTTGATATATGCCATCTTATATTTTTTAATTTATCAGGTTGATGCAGAAAGAGCTTATCATCAGAATGCTGCTACTATTCTAGACAAGCTTCATGATGAGGTACTTTCTTCTAATAAATGGTGTTATGCTAAAAATTCTGAAAAATCATTTTGAATTCAACATGCTTCTTGATATGGACAGATGATCCTAGCAAAGGAGCAGAGTGATTCATTGGCCCAATCAGGGGCAACTGAGACAAATTCACAACCCAAAAGCATTACTGAAGGTCCTGAACCAATGAAGTTCATTCAAAATAATGGGAATGTTCAAGTGAACAAGTCTTTTGTGGCTGAGGTAATTTCTTCATTTTCGCACTGATGTTGCAACCTTAGATTACCTAAAGTACTGCTCAATAGTAAATTCAGACGTACTGGTTTTGTACTGTTACCTAACAGTTCAGCACTAATTCTCTGGCATCAATTCAGACAAAACCTATGAGAACATTTATAGTAGTTTCTCATGTAATTTTTCTTTGATATACTATGAAGGTAATTCATCCATTTGATGCGCAAGCAGATGGCGAACTTAGTATTTCTGTTGGTGATCTTGTTGTTGTTCGACAGGTACCAGATTTCAGTTATAACTAACTATTCCAAAAACTTGGAAAACCCTTTGGCTAACAACATATTCAAGAACTAGCACATTTTATTTCTCAATTGAATGGCTACACAGGCAGCAACTAACGGATGGTCAGAGGGAGAGTGCCAAGGAAAATCTGGGTGGTTTCCGTCAGCGTATGTCCGGCGTAGAGACGAGGTCAGCGATACCGAAGAAATGGAATCTGGCTTGCTAACATGAGATATGCTTGCTCTTCAAATCTTCTTTTTCTCTTATCTCCTCTCTTTGTATAGATGCCAGTCTATTTGGTGAGTGTTTTCCATTTTTTTCCTTTGAACTAAAGCTCTATTTTTCTGAGGTTATTTAGTATTGTAATTATTTATTCACATTGGTTAGTTGTACAGTAATTGTTTCAAGATAAGCTTGGGTTATGGGTTTGAGTGTTCAGCCTAAAAAATTCTTGTAATTTGCTTTCTGGGCTTTTTAACTGCTTCAGTTGCTAACTGATAATCTTTCTTCTCATATCTCTCAATTAGAAGCATGCACAACCTTTTTGTCCGTACTGATAGCAGAAAACTAGCATGGCAGGCCTACTGTGAAACCTGACAACATGAACTGGCAAAATTAAATGAAGAATCTTTTGCTTATGGACACCAGACATCCTCTCAGTAGTTGAAATCATCTCTCTTTGTTTGGTAGGACACACACTTTGGTTTCCTTTGGATACTACAGGGGTTGAATCTGGAAATATATTTTTAATGTAGGAAATTTTTTTAAATTTGAACCCAATCAAAGTTGCTGGTGGAAATTTGCATATATAGATTCTTCTTTTTAATTTTATTTTTAATAGGATTCCAATTGAAATTCAGAAAATGCATCCTGGCTAGGCATAGTTTAATCAAGAGCTGTTTTGTTAAGTTCTAATATAAATAGACTGACAAAAAAACCTTAGGATAAGATCCTCATCTAAACAAAGGGTTTGTTTTTTTATTTTATGTAGAGCCAAAACAGGATTGGTTGGCATTTGGCATCCCAAAGGCACCTTCTATAATCCTTTTATTCAATCGGCCTTTCGTATTAAAACTTCTGTAAAAGATCTTTTACTTGATGCATTGTATCTGTCATTGGTTGTTCTATTGTAGTCATTATATCTGTGTAAATTTCAGTTGATATTCGAATATTCTGACGTAGGTTCAGAAATATTTTGCCCACAATAAGCTAATATATGTTATGAATTATAAACTTTCATCTGCTATGAGTACTGAGAAAGTGAGAAAGCAAGAATATCTGTATACATATCTGATATCTCCATTTTGTATAAATCTGAGAAGAACTGAGACCTTATTAATGTGGAAATTTTTTATAGAGAGTCAAAAAACAAATTTTTTCAACAGATAAGACTAAAGACACTCTGAAAATTTCACAAAGAATTAAAGATGCAAATATTACTTGCACTCTTAATTTTTTTCATTTGTTTTCAACTCTCTTGCATTTTTTTTGAAGTTCCAAAACAAATTTTACTCTTTAGAGTTATTTGCGCTTCTAAAAAAACTCAGGAGCATAATATTAATTGTCTTTGATCATTTATACTTGCGTTACTAAAAAATTCAAGTATCAGTTGCATTCTTATCATATATGATATTTTTAAAAGACATTTAATCTTATCTGTTAAAAAAATTATTTTTGTGACCCTTCGAAAAGTTCTCATTAATCATTAATGGATTTGGCTAATGTCATGGCATACGTATCAGCTGGATGCCATGATAGGTTTTCCCCTGTGTTATCTGTTGATAACTCATAACTTCACAACTCACAAGTCACCAGTTTACCTTTATTCCTTTTTCGTCGAGACTGGTCTATTCATAGACCCTGCGTTTTGTCTAGTGATCCTATTTTGTCGATTTTACTTTTTAGTTCGGCTCGAAATAGACTACTGTAAATTTATTGTATTTTTATGTGACGGGTTTGCAATTATTGCCTGTGAAAGTGTCCATTGGTAAATTGTCAGAAAAGTTAGTTTAATTCTTGTTTACTTTTTCAGACATGAGATGTGTTACAATATTCTAATTTTAAACACACACAAAAATCTATCAGATGGGTTTCTAATGTACAACCTCAGAACCTCTCATTTGAAATACATTGTATTAATAAATAGATCTCACCAAAACTTATCCTCTCAATTGTAATGATGTTGATCGGATATCAAGAAATTATATATTGACTAAGCACAAAAAGAAAATTCGAAGTAAAGACTATAAATAGTTGTTGTGTAGTACAAGTTAGACTTCCTCTCAATAGTTTTTATCTTGTATATATAGACTCAGGATACTTAATGCCGCGATTAATTGTAATAATGCATTAATCACAATAAAATAATTAGTTAATTACAATAAAGAGCTTATGGATTGACAAGATTTATCATGAGAGCCTAAAGAACCATGATCGAAGGCTAAACGATCATTACAGAATGAGATCGTATTATTTGTCCTCGAGCTTCTGCAGCTTTTGAAGAGATGATGTCATCAAGGAGGAAATGATCGGATTTCAATGGTGCGAAGGAGAAGAAGGTGCTTTAAAGAGCTATCACTACTCCAATCAGGCAAGATGTAATCAGAGAGATCGAAGTCGATGCAGTCACCCGAGCAAACGAAGCAGACCCAGCGCGTTCTCTTCTTATGTCCTGAGTAATGAAGATGTTGTCGAAGAATGACGATGCCACCAAAGAAACAAAATAGTAATGTAATTATAGTGAGAAATAAATAGAGTATCGATATTTTATGAATTAGACTTTGTAGTATATAAAAATGAAGATACCACTGAATAATGAAGTTGTTGTCGAGATATGAAGATTTTTTATCAAATAATGAAGATGTATTCGGAGCATGAAGCATGAAGATTTTACTAACAATTGGAGATGCGATGCGGAGTATGATATGAAGACCTTACTAAACAGTGGAGATGTAGTATGAAGTATGGAAATGAAACCGACATATGGAGACCTTATCAAACATTGAAGATCATGAAGCTGTAGCACGAAATATTGAAGGTCATGAAGCAAACTTCTAAGTGAGCTCTCGAGTGTGCCCTCGAGCAAACTTCCAAGCAAGCTTCACAGCGAGCTCTCGAGCGAGCTTCCAAATGAGCTTTAGAACGAACCCTCGTGCAAACTTCAAAGCTAGTTTCCAAATAAGCTATCGAATTTGAAGAGATGAAACAAATATTAAAGATCACCAAGTTGTAGCACACAGTTTTAAAGATCACGAAGTTGTAGCACATTGTTTTCAAGATCACGAAATTGTAGCACATATATTTGAAGATCACGAGGTTATAACACACTGTTTTCCATATCACGAAGTTATAGCACACAAATTTGAAGATCACTAGATTTAGCACGAAGTTGAAGAACGAAGTTGAAGAATCGAGGTTGAAGCACCAAATTCTTTTCTAAAGCTTACAAATATATGAAAATAGCATTGGAGCAGGAAGACATGTAGATGATGAAGATATTAAAATAGAATCGAAGAACGAAGACATTATGGATGAAGACTTTACCAAGGATATAAAGATTCTTGTATTAAACTCATATTGGTTTGACAATTTGCAAAACAATCATAGTACTAATCTTTGCACAAGTTTAGTTTAGATGAGTGAAGGTTAAAACATGTACAATTGACCGGAAGTGTCACAAACATAATGTACAAGTCAAGACAAGCATATTGACGCAAGAAGCAAGCAAAACAGAGGAAGACAAAGCCATGCGTTACAATAACACATGAAGAACTTGTCATAACGGGTTAGAAGGCGTCACAATGTATTCTTCACCCGGTACAACGGGTTCCTGACAAGAGGACCCACAAGACAGGAGATTTGGAGCTGAGAAAATCGACTAAGTACTGGAAAAACAGAAGCATGTGTTACAGTAACGCTTCCCATACCCGTCACAATGGGTTCTAAACCGTTATAACGGGTTCCTCATCCGTTATAACTGATTCTTGTTGAAGAAGGCTTAGAAGTCAACTGCTGAGAAGAACAATGGCAAAAATAGAAACTGTCCAAACAATTATAATGGATTCCAGAGTCTCTGTAACGAGTTGGATCATTCCTGTAACGCTTGGTGTGCAGATTCTAGAATTCAAGAGTTGGGAAGTTATGTGCCTATATATAAAGGTTCCCTTCTTCCCAGAAGATTAAGAAAGTCATTACTCAAGTTTACAAGCATTCAAGAGCATTGACAGAGCACAAAAGTCTTCACCAACAAGCATCCAAACTAGAGAGTTTAGGATAGTCATTGTTTTATCATCTAATCATCGATTCGAGCTAGTTTCTTCTACTTTCTTGTCTATTGTGTAGTCAATACAAGGCTTTGTTTAATCCGGATCGTGTTGTTAAGTAGATCATTCTTTGCTTCGAGTTGTGTTGTCAATCGAGTCATTTTTATTATATCTTGCAAGCTTGGTGTTGCCAATTGCAAGTGCCTTAGAGCATTTTCGGTAGGTTCCCTTTTTGTAAACACTTTTTGGTTATAGTGTTCGGTTTCGGTGTGGAATCAGATGTCCTGTGGAAGTAGGCCTTTGAGTAGCTGAACCACGTTATATCACGTGTTCTTTGCTTTCTCTTGCTCTTGCTCTTACTCTCTCTTTATTTCTTGTAAAATCTTGTGAATCAATTGAATTGCACCAAAACTTGTAAAATTGCTATGTGATTAAGTTCTTGATCATCTTGATAAACATGCTTCCGCATATTTGTCATATAGACCACTAATTTCTTACAAGTGGTATCAGAGCTACAGATTCATACCCAGCAAATTTGACCAATCCTTGATAAAAAAATGAATTTTGAAAGGAGTTTGATTGAACCCCCAAAATTAGAGAAAAAATGTGAAAATTTTAACTCATTAAAGAAAACTATGCAAGAAAACATAAACACCTATAACATAAACGTCTGCTATTATGACCAAATAATTATTTAATTATAATAATATATATTGATCAATTTCTCTATAAGTACCTAAATAATATAAATACGCACCTATTTGCAATTATCATAGTTAACTATTTTTGTTTCTTCTTTTGTTAGTTTAAAATAAAAGTGAACAACTAAAAGTGGTTGAATTTATAACATGCTTGCTTCGCGTTGTTCTTTATTGCTGTTTCATAAGATATCGCCATGACGTCTCAATAACCTTAGATCAACAATAGACATCAATAAAGCACTACTCTAATGAAAGAATAAATAAAAGTAAAAACATAACACTAAATACTTAACTAAAGGTAAAGGACTATAGGAATATCTCTCTCTCAAACCCAATATGCAGCAGAGATGTTGCCCAAAGTTTTAACCTAGTAAACATAATACTTAAATTAAATTAGGAGCATCAAGGACGTCTCAACGCATAGATTCTATCTTCTTTGATTACAAAGGTTAAATAATTCACAACACAATAAACTGATAAACCGTAACGTCAAATTAGAAGATTTAGTCGATTCGAATCCACTCGCGGGAGACGACATCGTTCCGGACGCAACGGCCGTTGATCTAGCCATTGAGGATCCAGAGCTTCCCCTGGAGTAGAGTCAACTTCGCATCTATCTCCAGTACTCCCAAGTGTTGGTTCCTAGGGCTTATATCTTTATCTTTGTAGGTTCAGACCAACAAACTTTATTTTCTTTTTATTTGAACTGCAATACGAAAAACTATCATAACTTGATAAACAGGACCATAGGGATTGATCTGCCATTTGCATAATGATAAACTTCACCAAATAATGAGACCAACCTGCATTTAATGTCGTATGCATCCATATTGCATGTGAGATCAGATATACAGACCATATAGTGTATAGCTATTTTATTAGGTAGATTCATATGACGTTGGAAAGCTCACGACGAGATCTACGGCCGACATCGGGCTAGCCCGTACTGGATCACTTTTAGGCTCATCGGAGATTGTTTGAAGCTTCAAAACTTCTCTTGAAAATTTCCTACAAAATTTCTCACAAGACAAAACATTGTAAAATTCAAGATCGTTTTGCAAATCAACAAATACAAGACATTGTTTGAGCCAACAGTAAGTTGGGCTGTCCGGATACAAATGCATCGCCCAACGCACCCGCTTAGCAATCCTCAAGTTTGTAAGTTGGGCTGTCCGTATATCATTGATGCGCCCGTTTGAGGGCGAGTACATGTGTTCTGTAAAATGGGGTTTTATTTCTAGATGCTTGACTGATTTCCGTATTATATGTATGTTTTTATACGTATCCGTTTCTTTTGGGTTTTCTTTCACGACATTATCTCTGATCTATAACTCACACTTAGTTAAGATATTCTAAAGGTACTGTTAATTTATAAAGTGATTGAATAGTTAGATTTAAAGTGTGCATAATTATCTACCAAGTGTTGGCTTGGGTCCAACCTTAGAGAAAGATATAAGCTCAAAGGCTGGAACTTAATTCTCATGTTCCAAGTTGGTTGTGGGGTCTAAGTGAGGAACTTCAGAGCTTTTGACGAGGGCGCTTTGGATGGATCACAAGCATTTATTTTGGAGTTTTATCTACTTTTGTTTTTCTACAATTTATATTATAGGATAGATAGATGAATGGTCACCGACGTATCAACGGGACCATTCTTTTTTGTTTATTTTCTTTTTCCCCGCTTCTGCTTTACTGATGCACATTTTAATGTATGTACATAAATGTTTGTGATCAATTAAAGTATACTTTGTTATGTATTAAATCACTGATTTGTTTCCATTTATTATACTCTTTACTTTATTCTTAAAGCCTTCCGTGTGCATATCGTCATTCACACGTGGCAGGAGTAGTCGATCCCGACCTATTTATTATTTCTGGGGTGTGACATCCTTCGGTGATATCAGAGAATAGTTGAACAAATCTATTCGACCAAAACGTTCAAACGTTCTTAGAATGCCTAGGCTATGGAGAGAATAAACAAACCAGTAATACATAGCATACGAAGTACTTAGGTCTGAGTGAGGGTAGGTCTAGGACTTAAACGAAATGATCGTAGGAATAGTAATTTAATAACAAACATATCAGTGTCAAGACCTCTACGAAACCAAGATCATATTAATAAATAAATAAGAACTGAAGCAATAAAAATTAGATTAGAAAGGTAAGTAAGAATCTAGTAAAATATTTACTGAGACAACTTTATTCTATTTTTATTTTTACACCTTTTTTCCTCACTAGTCACTTTGACTGGATCTGCTTCTTGTGGTTCAAGCGCTCGATCGAGACCTACTTCCTCAGCCCCACACCCCCATGATCCCCGTCTCTATACCCACCCTCAGCCATCTTTACCACCCGCTCGCGTAGAGACGCGCGGCGCGAATATTCACGACACCTCCAGTTCCACACCAGCACTACACACAACACCAGGTTAGCAGACCCATGACCATCCCCCATCTCCAGCCCTACCCGTCGGGGTTCGTCCTGAGAGGCCGGACCCCGTACCTCCTCATCCCGAGACCCATCCCAGACCTGGGACTCCGACACAGTTGGTGTTCGCCCTAGGCACTGACCCAACCCAGTTGATGCATGCATTTTTCGTCGGGATGGCTCAAGTTACCGCACAGGCGGGTAATGCAGGGCCGTCGACACATGACACTTTTGTGTCGGCGCTGCATGAGTTTGAGCGCCATCATACCCCCAGGTATGATGGAAGTGGCGGTTATGACGCCCGCTGAGGAGTGGTTGGCAACAGTCCACACCACTTTTCGCTTGTCACGCACGCTCGAGGGCTACATGGTTGAGCTTGCGACCATCTTGTTGGATCGCGATGCTTGTCATTGGTGGTCCTCTCAAGAGCCCCAACATGAGGGCGACGTCCGAACTACGTCATGTGAGGTATTCTCTGACGTCTTTCGAGCCCGATTTATGGGAGAGTACTAGTTCTCCGCCCTCCGACACCGTTTCGAGACCCTTACCCGAGGTACTAGTATGACCCATCAGTACGAAGAGTTGTTTATACGACTCTCTCGTTACGCACCAGATCTGGTGGCTGACCCCATTCACCGTCGAGCTCGATTCATCCGAGGCCTACAGCCAACCCTAGCCAGTGTCTTAGACATTTACCCTGGCACCTCGGTCGAGTTCCTCATGGATAAGGCCGAGTTCCAGGAGGGCCTCATTAGTGCGCGGGCGGCAACCCGCAATGTCCGGCCCCGCATCGATGGAGCCTCTACCTCTACCACCCCTCCTAGACCCTCCCCTACACCTTACCACAAGCCTCAGACCACTCCGCCGAGACCTGCCCCTTATCTGAGACCACCTCAGCCGAGACCTCGACCATGAGTATGCCATATCTGCCAGCAGCCTGGTCACTGGGTACTTGACTGCCCATCCAGGCCAGCCCGACTGGCAGCATGACCCGTTGCCAGAGCTGCACAACCTCCACCACCACCTGTAGGCCGCGGTGCGCCAGCTCCGCCCCGAGGCGGAGCATGCGACGAATGAGCACTAGGTACTAGGCCCGTCGCCCGTGTCCACGCGGTGATTGCTGACTGTCGTCCCTAAGGACGAGGTAGAGGCGTATCCATACGAGGATCCCACCGATGCCGAGGTAGAGGCGTATGATTTCTATTTCGGGTGGCCCCACCTTTGTTTTTATCGATACATGGGCCAGTCATTGCTTCGTCTATGTATATTACGTTAGGTCTCGAGATTGGTCCACAGAGATTAGGAATGGGCCATGGAAGTACAAACTCCACTCGGAAAATCCATTATCGTAAATAGGATCTGTAAGAATCGTGTGGTGAGGATCTCAGGTAGAGATCTACCCGTGGACCTCACCGTCCTTGACTTACGCGATTTTGACGTGATTCTAGGCCTTGATTGTAAATATTTTGAAATAAATAACTTCATATTAAAAACCTTAAATCAAATTTCTATAAAATACTTTTTGTAGTATGAAATCTAGAAATCTTAAATTTTCCCTTCAAACATAAACAAAAAGTATACTTTCTAAATAAAATTGTACTTTCATGAAATCAAATACAAAAAAAATTCCCTTTTTTATAAAAATGTCAAAAGAAAATATATAAAACTAAATACTTTCAAGTAAATAAATTTCATATTATAATTTTTAAATAAAAATAAAATATGTGTATATAAATAAAAGAATATTTTTCTTAAAGTATAAATAAAACAAAATCTCTTTTCTTTAAAGGAAGTAAAACTTCACAAACTATTATACTAAATAAAATTTCTTTTCAAATCGTCTTTAAATTTCTACAATCTCACATCATATCAGTTGACTTCTGTAATATGATTACGTGGTAAGATCCAACAAAGTGTCTAATATCATTAAACTAAAATTTTGAAAAGAGAATTATTTTAACCTTTTGATTAAAAAACAATGCTTCTTTGTCTGGCTATGCTTGAAAGCCGTTGCGCATTAGCACGCGCATCCGTTTTCTCGTTAGACTGGACTACTGAAGCATTCTCTTTCGATTTCGAGTAAAGTAGCTAAGTTTGAAGACCAAGAAACATGAGAATTTCCACTACCGCAAGTAGGCCAGCCAGGCCGGAAGTACGGTGGGAACAAGCTTCCTAACAACCAGCCCCAAAACACTCGTGGTAGCATAGAATGAGGGAAATCCAAATCTGCTGTCGCGCTATACATCCAGTGCATGAAATCTTGACCTTTAAATTACTTTAAAATTCGTACAAGCTAAATTTTAAATATGCAGATTCTCTGAATTAAATTCGAACCATTCATTGCTTACAACACAGTGAACTTTGAGTGTCAGATCTGTGCTACACGATAGCAGATTTAGATCCAGAATGACGGGGGCGACTTTAATGTTGTGTTGGCCGTTTTGAAAAGAAAGTAGATGTAAATGAGGATTGACTTGCAAATAAATAAATGTCAAAGACCGAAAAAGGTGGCATTATATAATTAATTAAGGCAGACATTTTCCATAAATAATCAAGGACACGTTTTGTTTGGTTGCAATGGTGAGAAAAACCACGTTTTCAGCTGGGATTTTTTTTATAAAGGACTCAACATTGGGCCGGGTTATATGTAATGACTTATTGCTCTCAATTTTTTTTACAAATAGCCATAGGCGTATCGCAACACGATAATTGTTCCTGCGTGTCCTGAGTGCATTTCAGTGGACACGCCATCCACACCTTTCGTTTCATATGTTTGTAAATCTTGGCCGTTCGTTTTTTCCTGCTGTTTCCGACAATGTAGAGCGTTTGTGTAGAGGGTCATTTTTCCTTTTACTCTTCACGGACCTGACTTATTAACAGCAGGTCATGCTTTCCTTCGTCGCAGCTCATCCCACCTCGCAGCTTCTCCCAGTAATTAAAATCTCCGTCATTACTGCTTCTGCGACTTTCCCTCTCATTGAACTCTCCGTCCCTACCGCTTTTGATCGTCATTTTCGAAGACACCGCTTCGTATACATCTCCTCACCATTTCGTAACTTCTCGTCGCTTCCAAATCTCTTGCCGTCGCTTCGTCTGTCCGTCGCTTCGTCTGTTCCAGAACTTCCTGTCGCTTCCATTTAATAAAATCGCAGATTACAGGCCGATTGCTATTCTTGGTAGTTAATACGCGATTCTACAATGATGACGAGGTTTATATATGTGTGTCTTCCCTACATCTGTTCCGTTTCTGCTGCAAGGCGTAAGATAGAGTGCATTTTATTTCTACTACTACTAGGTATAGTTTATTTCTATTTGTCTAGACATCTGTTTCGTTGAATTTCATTGTTGAATGTTTTTTAATTTAATTGTTGAATGTTTGTCAGAATAATTTCTATAGCTACTTTTTTTAACCTATCTGATTTCCCTATTTGATTTGTCTAGACATCTGTTTCGTTTCTGCTGCATGGCATCACATAGATCGCTCTTCATTTGTAGGTATAGTTTATTTCTATTTACTGGTATGAGATTCATGTCTCTTTTTATTGCTGGTCCACCATGTACTTTTTATATAAGTGAAATGACAATGAGTTTCAGTTCCGTAGATATCACTGGTATGGGTCGGAATGGTTACTAGCATACTATTTTTTGCTTCATTCTGTTACTGGTATGGAATTTCAGTTTTTTTGGGTACTGGTATGCGAATCAAAGTTGTAAGATATATACTTAAAATTTGGTTTGATGTTTATTTGAAGGATTGGGTCTGCATATTTGAAGAACCTAAAACCTTATCTCCAAATATACTAGAATTCCATACCAGTAACAAAAACAGTGGTATGGACTTCGATTTTTTTTTTGGTACTGGTATGCGAATCAAGTTTGTAAGATATATACTTAAATTTTGTTACTGGTATTTGAAGGATTGGGTCTGGAATTCTGGTATTTTTGTAAGATATATACTTAAATTTTTTTCTGGGAGTTGGTTTTTTTATTACAACTTTGTAAGACAGAGTGGAATTCCATACAGTAACAAAAATTCTGATATGGAATTTCAATTTTTTTCCTGGTACTGGTATGCGAATCAACATTGTCAGATATATATTTAAATTTTTTTTACTGGTATTTGAAGGATTGGGTCTGGGTATTCTAAGGTGAGGTTGTTTTGTGTTCTGGTAGTTGGTTTTTTTTTTTTTAATTAGTGGAGTTTCAACATTCCTCCTTAACCCTCCATCAGGAATTTGACCAGGCCTATAGCTCTCAGCTGCTTGATGTTTGTAAGACAGTGGCTTGAGTGTTGTGGTTTTCTAATTTTATGATCTGGCATGTTCTGTAATGTGAACGTTATTGTCTTCAAAACAATACTATACTGATAAATTATATACATTGTAAGATTTACTGTATCTAAGGAGATTGTAAAAAATGTAAAAAATCTGGAAAGTAATTATTGCTGTATTTCCATATGCCCCTCTGGTAAGTAAGATTTGCATTAGAGAGAAAGTGTTTGTCAGGTTTTATTTTTCTTTTTCTTTTATCCTTTTTTTATTTAGAGATACTAGCTGAAGCTTTCAAAATTGATTTGAATTGTAGCATCGCCTAATCATTTTCATTCATGTTAAATTCTGAATGATTCAGAATTTTGTAGGGACGTATAAATCAAAAATTGTTGTCCACTGAAATTGGACTGTCATAAGTCTAAATTCTGAATGATTCTGAATGATTTGAATTTTTTCTCTTCTTTGAATGTCATGATTTCATGGAGAATATTGACTGAAAATAAAAGAATGAGAATGTAACATGTAATATAATTTTTTTGTCCATTTAAGTAATTGTTTCTTTCTGGGACCTCCCTTTTCTTATAGCCTTTGATTATTGTGTAT
>CAXKVX010005105.1:0-109893 GCA_964058865.1 Eleocharis quinqueflora
ATAATCATTCACATCACGTGCTGTTACAATATGTGCAAAATGAGCTGTCAGCCACTATTTGCGACCAGGTACGTGGTGTATTTGCGTATGAATGCAAGACTTCAAATTCAACAGAGGGAGCCATACACTGATACACTTGCATTCTTGGAATGCGACCGTTTTGGTCGACTCAATGCTATACGCCTATACCAATCCTAGACACAGAGCTGCATCCTTTTTAAGCGTTAGCTACAGTAACAGCTACATGTCAAATTCAGATTCTTTGTGGCTGATATCAACACTCCACCGAACGCACTATATAAATAAAGACTCGACTTGATGAGTCCGTGCTCGAAATAAAATTTGCGAGTGGGCATTTGTTTTTTTTATTTTTTTTTATTTTGCAAGTGGTTTAAGTTGGATAAGATTGAAAAGAAATATCTTAAGATGCATTGATAGCTTAGTGGTTTAAGTTAAATTTTATCATTTAACTTTTTTTGCTCAAATTTTAAATTTTTACCCGAATAAGGCAATCAGATAAGAAACTCATTGTGGAAAATAAAATTTAATTATAAATTATTGCGGAACGGGGCCATAAGAACTATTATAAAATGATAGACCGTATTATGCACTCGGTACGCAAAATGTCACATCGCGTTGCCCAAGTAAAGGAGATATAAAATCTTCATCTGTTCTTGCTTACGGTGATAGGTAGAGTTCTCAAAATCGCGTCTGCGTGTCTAAAAAGACACAGAACGACACGATACGATAAAAAAATGACACGGTTAAGACACGACACGAAACACGATACAGTACTATTTATGCGTCGTGTCTTAAGTGTGTCGTGCTTAGGTTTCCTACTGTAGGAAATGACACGGCACAAAATGTTTACGAGGAAAGACACAACACGACACGACACAAAACCACGGCACGACATGACACACAACACATTTAGGCACAACACGACGATACTGGTAGACTCATCCAATAAAAATGTACTAGAGGTCCAAAAAATAATTGCCTATAAAATTTAAAGATTTGTTCCAGATTTTTATGTTCTTGTTATTTTTTTAGTTTTTTTATTAATCTTGGCACGATTAACACGAATAAGTCACGCCGTGTCGAAGCAACACGGCACGAACAAACATGTCACGATTAGACACGACACGATTAAGATACGGCACGTTTAGACACGGCACGATTAAGACACAACACGTTTAGGCACGACGTGCCTAAATGTATCGTGTCTTAACCGTTCTGTTTTGATTCCTTCCAATTTTTAGCACGGTACGAAACGACATGACAAATATAATAAAATATTAATCGTGTCGTGTCGTTCCGTGCCGTGCCAAGTCGTGTTTGAGACGAAACGATACGAAACGGCACTAATTTAGAACACTAGTGATAGGCTGTTGTTGGAGATTTTAACTTCCCAAGATTCCTGATCCCGAAATATATTATTCATATCGCACATGCCATTTGTTATTGGTTCATTGAGAAGCAACGTTGGGTCAAATTCTTTTTGTAGCGGGTCGTCTAAAAGTTACTAGTTATGACCAAATTAGCACACAAGTGAAATCATCAAAAATGCATAACAAGAGAATCTTAAAAAAATTATTAGCAAAGACTTCAAAGAATTGTTGGATATCAGATCAAACAGAAAATGTTTAGGCAATAGAGCTCATAAAAATCTCATCGATAATGACAATACACAAACACAAAGTAAAAGTTCAGAACTTATCTCATCAAACCGATCATTGAGCTCTTTAAATTGCATATTCAAGATGGTATAAAAAGCTGAACACGATACCTATATATTTTTAGTGTTATACTCCATTAGTAATGAAAAGAAAATTAAAGTGACATAACAATTAACAAGAAAGAGAAAGAGAAGAAAAACATAATACCTATGTAATTTGATCATTTTTTCGAATCTATGTCGCGTCCTCCCAATTTCGGCTTGAACAAAAAGCAGAAGAAACAATACACAACCTCTTTCTCCATGCTATATTCTAGCCAAGATCCAAAATCATCATATCATTTCATATTGAAGTCTCGAAATCTAAATCCAATATCTCTTTTCAAGGGACATCTCCTTTTTTAAAGGTACAAATTTATAGGCAACATATTAGAACTTATGCTAACTCTCTCAACCTCATCTTAAATTCATTAACCCACTATAATCAGATGTCACATCTTCAATTCAAAGTCAAAGTACCATATTATTATGTACCATTGGCACATTGGTGTTATTTTGTACCATTGTTGTTATTAGGCAACTGTGTGAGGGAGACAAAGAGAGCAGAGGTTACCAATCGGAGGAAGAGGCGCAAGCACTGTGTGAGAGACGGACAGAGCAGAGAGGAGGAGCAGCAATGTGCCAGGCGGGTCGCCGAGTCGGTTGAGTGTTGGAGAGCTGCGTCGACATGATGGAGTCGCGAATCGAATGAGTCGCTGCGCCAGGCAGGTCGCGTTGAGAGATGTAATTTTTTCTTTTGAGATGGATCGAGACTAGGAGTTGCGTGCAGCCAAGGGAATTGCATAGTCCAAATGGGTCCTTGTAATTTTTGAGATGAGTTCCTGTATTTTTTCCTATTTACAAATTGATCCTAGTGTATGTAAGTTCAAGTTTTCAGATGGGTCCATGGACCCACCAAAGTTCAAGTCTAGAATTAGGTTTAGTATATTTGATTTTCTTAATGTATCTTTTGTTATACATATAGGCATAATGTTTAGTTTGAATAGGCTTGTCATTTGACTTGGGTTGCTTTTCAATTTTAGAAGGTTGTTCCTCTACAAATCTAAGACATGGTTTTATCATGTGGACCTTGACAATATACATCTTATCATTGTCAATTTTAGTGTCATTCTTTGATGACTTAACAAACATAACAAATTTAGAAGTCCAAGGATGTTTTTCTATTAATTCATTTTATTTATCTAAATTGACTTTGGTCTCAAGATCTTTAACCCTAGTTTCTAGCAATTCAATCTTAGACGTAAGATCATTGATCATAGAATCTTTAGCATCCATATATTTTTTGGACTCATCAAGTAATTCCTTAAGCTTAGTCACATTAAAAGACTCTTGATCCATATCCAAATCATAAGACTCATCATCACTAGAATTATCATGAAATTTAGAGAGGTCAAATTCTATTGTTTTAGCTTTGCTAGGGGCATCTATATCTTGAGCACTTGTAGTTTTTACCTTTGGTTGAGTTGTCTTCTCTTGTACACAAGGGTCTACTCTTGCAAGACTCAAAGGCTTCTCAAATTGCTTTGCAACATCCATCTTTGAAAGTGTCAAGGGCATCTCAACCTTTTTCAAATTTGAAGAACTCAAGTACTTCTCAATCAACTTGGAAGTGTCTATCCTTGGGATGCATGTTGGTATTTGAAGTCTTCTTGAGGCTTCTTCTTGTTTCTTGGCATGATCATCTTTAGCTTGAGTCATTCACTTTATGATACGATTTTTTTCCGAATCCATCATGCCTTGCTCATTTATGACTTCAAGAGCTATCTTCATACAAGTCATTTGCCTCTTTACAACAAGGATAGCTTATTCTCTACTTCACCTCTCCCGAGGTTTTTCTTCTTCCTCATCTTCGTTCTCTTCGGATTCACTTAACCAAGTAGTTTGCTTTGCTTTCTTATTAGTTTTTTTTGAAACATCCTTCTTGTGGTCTTCTCTTTTGAGAAAAGATGACATAACAATTTTGAATACTATGTCCTTCCTTGTTGCATGTTAGGCAAACCACCTTCTTGCCTTGAATTATCCTCTCCTCATTCACTTTTATTTCAAAGTCTCATTTGATGATTTTGGTAAGGAGGTCTTTGTCCTTAGAGAGTACTTGATAGAGGTTTTGGTAGACATCTTCGCTTGATTAGAGCTTGTAGGCAATATTGTATGAAGATTGTGCGGGTATAAGGCCAAGGTTTTGATTGAGGTTGAACACTTCACTTCCTTATGATTCTCCTTATGTGAGCATAGTTGTGCATACATCTCTTCGGGTTGATAAATAAGTCCTTTAGCTTGTAAGGCTTCAATTGAGCTCACGACGTCATTCCATCCGGATTTCTTTGACACCATCCGTATAAATTTTCGTACAGGATCTTCATCACTAATATTAGAACCAACTTTTACAAATTCATTTCTGAAGGATATTTGTCTATGATAAAGACTTTCAAAAGACACGTTATCTTCAAACTTCATGTTTTCTAATTTTGTTAATAAGCCAACTTTACAGATCTTTTTCATGTGTTCATTATCCTCATATCTAAGTACTGAGACATTTCAAATTTCTTTGACATTTGTAGAGTGAGTGAGAGATAGTGCAATAGTCTCATGAATTGAGCTAAGTATGATGTTCATGAATATTTGAGGTCTTTAGACTCTTTGGTCAAGGTAACGCCATCAATTTCATATTTGAGTGTCCAATCATCCTCTACAATTTTTCAAATCTCAAGTAGACTAAGTTAGTTTACCATACATCTCTTTCAAAAAGAGAGGTTATTACAACATACACCAAAGATTGGTTGTTCTTTCAGAAACTTCAATTGTGCCATTTTTCACACAACAATGTCAAGAATTATTAAGATTTGACTAATTAGCTAGATATTGTCTTACGGTTTGCAATTTTTCAATGGTCGTCGGAGGTAGTAGACTGTGTTAAGTAGTTATTAGCTATTAGAGGTATGGCATTTGTGAACTATGTTCCTGTTTTCATGATTATGAATCGCATGCAAAGAAGTGCAAAAACTTAAATTATCCATCACTTTAATTCAAAGTATTCAATGTTGCTCGAATAAATTCAACACCAAAAGTCTACGAAGGGATCCGGATGAAGACAGGGTTCTCAAAACGGGGCGGGTCGGGTACCCGTGGATCCGATCCGTCCGGATCCACGGATTCACGGATCCACGGGTACGGCGGATCCACGGGTACGACGGGGCGGGTATGCACGGGTCCGAACCCAAAACCTCCAACCCGACCCGTGATAAACCCGGGCGGATAGGGTCCGGGCGGGTCGGGTCGGATCCGTCCAAAATTTTGAATTTTTTGAAATTTTTTCGAATTTTTGAATTTAAAACTGCACATTATTTTAATATATATATATTTCGAATTTTTCTGATTTTTTTTTGAATTTTTTTGAATTTTTTTGAATTTTTTTGAATTTTTGCACGGATCCACGGGTCGGGTCCACGGGTCCACGGGTCCACGGGTTGGGCACGGACGGGTCTTGGGACGGGTCGGGCACGGGTTTAGACGGATTTGGAGGATTAGGGGCCAACCCGACCCGTGATAGATCCGTGGATCTGAAATCCGCGGATCCGGACGGATCCGGGCGCAGGTACGGGTCGGACACGAGCGGGTCCACGGGCGGGTAAACCCGCCCGGATCTTTTTAAAACCCTTGATGAAGTTACATGTATAGGAATGTTTTAATTATAACCTCCAGGCCATGCTGAAATTCAAGATAACACTGCCATTGCAAATATTAAAAATACCAACTACAACAACAAAATACCAGTGCCAAATTTACCGCTTACAACAAAAAACCAGTGCCAAAATACCCATTACAACAAAATACTAGCGCATAATCATTACCTTTTACAAGAATTGGAGTACAGCAGTCATCGGTCCTTACTAATTATTTATATAATTCTATACTTAACAGAATAACAGTATCCAAATCAGCAACTTGTTGCAGTATCTTTTGTACGAAACACATGCAAGATCACACCATAAAAAGTTTCAGAATAAAGAATTGATTTCTATCCATTATGCCAAACAAGAAGTCAATCATAGTGTTGACACCTGTAAGAGATCGACACTGTTCTCATCACGACTTAGTACAAGCATCATCATATTGACATAAATTAGCATCTATGTTCGTATATTTATGTGTTTTTTATCTAAAGGTTTTATTCAATCCCTCTTTCCTATTTTTCTGGTATGATGTTTAAATCAATGGTTTGATGCCAGGACCAACACAGAGACAAGACAAGGCATCGCAGTGGGGTGGCGGCAAGTATAATCAGTACGAAATTCTACACCGGCATTAATCCGACATGACCCGATGTGCATACAAGCATCAAAAAGGAAAGGGAAGCAAACTCGGACATGTAATTTGTGTAAAGCACATGAAGACAAGACCATCCTACCACAAGGCATTACCGGTTCGCGAGGGCGGAGACATAATTTTAAGTTAGGAGTGGTTCATATTTAAAATATTATTTATGAATTTTATTGAGAGTGGTTAGGTACGTCAATAATTATGAAAAATATAAGAGAACACTTGAAAAAACACTTCCTATGAACTTTGTGCGAAAATATTAGAGGTGGTGGAATCCCTTCCAGTCCCCTCTTGTCTCCGCCCCTGAGTTCGCCCGACATAGTTCAGTCAACACATAGTGCTCCAACAAGATTTGGCAAGGCTATGGCTTCAACAATCGATCACTAATGAAGTTATCTCAGCCATCTGATTGCCAGAAATGAAAGCAGAACAATCAAGCATAAATCACACAATACTAAGGAGTAGAACTACTTCCCAGTAACAGGGCAAGAAAAAAGAGGACACCAAAAACCAGCTCTGAGGCCGCATTTCTCTGCCTCACCTCGCATCACCGCCACATCTCTTCCTTGATTTCTCTCTTTCTCTTTAATGGTGATGCTCATCACATGAGCTTGAGGGTGATGCACTGTATCAAGTGATTTGGAAAATGATGACAGAGGCGAAGAGAGAGGTGTGGGGGGAGGGAGACATGACCACGAGCAATTAGGAGGAGACTATAGAGGGATAGCTTTCGCAATTTGGGACATATTTATAGAGGTGACAAGTTGGGCGGGTTTGGATCGGGTCGGGTCGGATCGGGTTAGTTTGATTTTCTCAAAATTCAGGTTGTGGGTCAGGTCGGGTGAGATCGGGTCGGGCAACATCGACGTTTTTCGGGTGTTGGGTCGGATCGGGTGATGTTGGGTCGGGTCTCGGGTTGGGCAACGTCGATGTTTTTCGGGTGTCAGGTCGGTTGGGCGAGGTCGGGTCAGATCTCGAGTCGGGCAACGTCGATGTTTTTTGGGTGTTGGTTCGGGTCGGGTCTCGAGTCGGGCAACGTCGATGTTTTTTTGGTGTCAGGTCGGGTCGGATGAAATCGGGTTGGGTCTCGGGTCTGGCAACATCGATGTTTTTCGGGTGTCGAGTCGAGTCGGGTCTCGAGTCGGGAACGTCAAAGTTTTTCGAGTGTCGAGTCATTAAAATCGGTAAGGACAATAAATAAAATAAATGAAATATTATTTGCAAGTCATCAAGCAACTTCAAAATTCAGTAGCTGAGGAGAATTTGCAAATTTGAGAGATTATATGTTCAACATTTGAATCTGACAAAGGTGTAAACTAATAATGACAAAAACACCTCTGACTAGCATAAAAAATGTTAGTACTGATCTACTGACCAGCTACGGAAAGAGATGACAATGCTTAATTACAAGACCAGAAGAAAAAAATGGATTTATAACTTTTTTGTCTAGCAAAGTTAATTGGGCCACACAAATTTTGAGTTTTAAGCAGATTTGTTAGAGTAATGCGTTTGGATTTTCTACTAGTTTCACGGACACTTAAAAAGCTTAAGAAAAGTTTTTTCCTAAGTGCAGCGTTGTCGAATGCACGAAACGATCACGCAAATACCTTATTGCGTCTTACGTTGCATTTTAAGAGCGCAAATACCTTCTTGCGGGTCAAGCGAGTTTGCATCATCCGGTGTCGCCTCGAATCGGGTTATGGATCTTCTCGGGTTTCGGGTCATCAAATGTCGCCTCAAATCGGGTTATGAATTGTCTCGGGCCGGGACGGGTCGGGTTTCGAGTCATCAGGCGTCGCCTTGAATCGAGTTATGAATCTTCTCGAGTCGGATTCAGATTAGTTTGACTTCAATAAAAATCGAATCAAGTCGAGTTTGAATCGAATAAGGTCGGACGAGTTTTCCGGATCGGATCGAATTCTACCACCTCTACAGATTTACACCCTTAGGAGAGAGAGAAAGGGGGTTAAGCGATTTGGAAGAGAATAATTTAACGGGGAGAGAGCGCTTCAATTTAAAATTTTCTGTCACCCATCTAAACCAGCTATCCAGCACGCATTAATCTAAGATCAAATCTGACGGTTTAAAAAAGCAAGCAAACATTTTTCACCAAATATGCACAATTCTATATATATATTGGAAGTTTTGAATTGTTTATTCGAATTATAGAATCTTTACTTTTCTCTTCGGGAGGATTCTAGATTACTAAAACTTGTCGGAATTTACATCCCTTGTCAATCCATTCTTTGTTTCTCGTTTACATAAAATATTCTTCTTATTTGGAAACACATTGAAGGAGTGTTTTCTCCGAATTCACATTCGATAGAGTATTTCGTAATACGAAGTAGTCATTCAATGATTCAAATTAAATTGAAATTTGTGTGCAAACTCGATGTAATGAAAATCATTGAATGATTATTACGTATTACGGAGTACCCCATCGAATATGAATTCGTTTTCTCCGGATAGAACTTACGACGTCACGTCCAAATAGGAACATTTGCAACAGAAAGGGGTTGACAAAAATAGCATAAATTTGTGTTCACATTATAACCCGAGACAAAACGACACATGAACGATCCGATCCGACCTGAGACAATCCGTAACTCGAGACGACGCGACACATAAGGACTCGAGCCCGACCCGACCCGACCGGAGAAAACCCATAACCCGAGATGGAGCGACACATGAGGAATCGAACCCAACTCGACCCGACTTGACTTGACCTAATACAACTTGCAAATCGATCTAATCCTATCTTACCTAAGAACCTGCCTTTAGCCTTGTGGCTAAGAGCAACGACTCATGTGTAGGAGGTCTTGAGTTCGAAATCCGGATGGAGGGACTTAAAGTCATTTAAATTTTGGTGGCTTGACTCTCAATTTTATCTCAAAAAAAAATCCTATCTTGCCTACGTCATAATCTAATTTTACTAACAAATTAACATCAGAGAAAATTAATATTTAATAACACAATTCAATAACGCGGTCTGATCTTGTCCGATTGAACTTAAAACTCAAAATAATACTCAAAAGTTGTCGGTGCAACCCGAACCCGACCCGATCTCGCCCGACCCAACCCGACCCAACACTCGAAAGTTGTCGATGTAGCCCGGTCTGAAACTCGACTCAATCTCGCTCGACCCAACCCATTACCCGAAAAAGGCCGACGCGACCCGACCTGATCCATGACCCGAAAATTGTCGACACTTGACGACCCAAAACCCGACCCAGCCTCATCCGACCCGACCCGCAACTCGACAATCAAACTAACCCAACCAAAACATGTCCGACTCACCCAACTTGCCACCTGTAATCACTACACACATCTTCAGAGTTGCAATACATAAAATAAAACAAACTACTAAATGCTGAAAAAGCCAGCTGACGCCGTCTCACGTCCCAAATCATAACTCCGCGAGTACGGGCTGCAATAACTGGTTTAGCAGAATAGAAACAACAAATGAAAGTAACAGACTAAGTAGCAAAGAGGCGAATCTCAGAATTCTCTCACAAACTAAATTTCATTAAAAAAGACATGACATGATTGATACAAATGACTATGACCCCTTATATAGGTGCCAAGTACATTTGTCCCAAAGTAAACAATAACCGAAATAAATAATTGAAAGATACAAAAATTAAATGCTAAGGGAGTAAAAGGCGAGAAATATAAAATAATCTAGATAACTTGGAATGCACGCAAAGTGATCTTGGAGATAAATTTTGGTAAGATCCATTAAATCAATTTAGGATCACAATCCGAATCAAATCTTGGATTGAATATTTTTTTATTTACGTCAGGCTGCCAGAGTTGATGAAAAGCTTGACCTCAAGCTTGGTTCCACTTTCTGATGACAACTCGGGAGGTAGTTCGGGTGGTGGAGGTGGTTCCAACAATACACAGGGAGGGGGTCGATTCAGAACATGAGTCTGTGTAAGTGGTGGTTCGAGTTCGACTAGTCCATGGTACTTTTCTTCTGGTTTGAACTTGACTAGTCATTCATCTTTGTACTCTTGATAGAACTCTTCGAACTCGAGATACTCGGCAGCTTCTCGAGAAGACTCTTCAAACTCGAGATATCGCATGTCTTCTCGTGTATCTCGGTGCAACTCTTCGAGAAGCTCTTCGGTGTCGATCTCGTGTATTTTCTCCTTGGGATCTTCGGTGAGAAAGTCGGTATCATACTCGCATCTATCTTCCTTGGTGCATTCGGGAATATACTCAAAATCAACCTCGTAAGCTTCTCCTATATACTCGAAAACATGCTCGGGGTCATCCTCGGAATCTTCCTCGTAAGTTTTCTCGTTGTATTCGAGAACATACTCGGAATCATCCTTGTAGATTACATCGGAAACTCCTTCTTTGGGTTCTTGCTCGAACTCTTCGTTTTCTTGTAGTTCTCGAGAAAAACTTTCGACTTCAAGAACTCCGCTTATTGAACTCAAAAATTTGATAATAGTGCCTTTCGAACCCGAAAAGTCAAAAGCCTTGTTGTTTGTGTTCGAGTGCTCGGAATGCTCATTTGTCAAATCAGAGAGCTCGGGAACCTAATCTTTTAAACACGAGAACTTGAGAACCTCGTTTATCGAATTTGAGAACACGACAATCTCATTGGTTGAACTCGAGAACTCGAAAACCTCGTCGAAAGTTGGCTCGTATATTTTCTCCTCAGGTTGATGATGTCTCGAAAATGAATGTAGTTCTACTCGAGGACTATCAGACCAATTTTGGCTCTACTCACGAACTGGATGATTGACTCGTCTTAGGTCTTAGTTGAGAGGTTTGGGATAAAGCGCAAGAAGTTCGCTGAGTCTTTCCATGAATTGTTAATGTGCTAGTCGTGCTTGCTCACGGGCTTTTTGTGCCATAAATTGTCTGTGTCGTGCAGTTTCTTGACGATGGTTGTAATTCATGCGTTGGAGTGTCGTTTCATTGTTCTTTTGCATTTGTTCAAGGCGAGCAATGATGCATGAATCTATCATGGTGAAACAAGTAAATTGTTTAGAGGTTGTCGGAGATACAACTTCGCACAAGGCAAAAGTGATGGATGTTATTAGCGGTTGTCGGAGATACAACTTCAAATACGCGCGAATGTGGTTGTCGAAACTTAATCTGATACCACTTGACGTTGTCTCGTGTCTCAAATCACAACTTCGCAAGAAAAGGCTGCAATAACTGATTTAGCAAAAATAAAAACAACAAACGAAAGTAATATACTAAGTAACAAAAGGAGCGAATTTTCGAAACTCTCTCACAAACTAATCATTAAACAAGACATCATATGATTGATACAAATGACTATGATCTCTTATATAGGCAACAAATGCTTGGTTCCAAAGTAAACAATACCTAAAAGAAATAATTGAAATATACAATAATTAAATACTAAGAGAATAAAAGACAGGAAATAGAAAAAACAATCTAAATAACTTGGAATACATGTAAAGTGATCTTGGAGATAAATTTTGATAAAATTTATCAAATCAATTCAAGATCAAATTTACAGAAACAATCTATAATTAATTGAATAATTTAATGTTCTAAAAATGCAATCACACAGTCATAATGTCGATAATTATATGTTCAAATTAACTATATTTTGTTAAAGATAACTTACTGAGTGTTTAGATATATGACATCTATCATAAATTAACTAGCTATTTGACACATCAAAAGACTGATACAAAATGGACTTCTAAAAAAATGATTCTGAACATTTTGCTAATCGTATAATCATCTAGCAGGAGGATCAGCCTTAGACACGCCGGCTAAGACCATTTGTTTGCATACTGAGGCCTACTGGTAATTATGTAGCAAAATTAAGACTGTAATATTCGTAAATAAACTAACAAGCAGTTTTAGTTTCCTTTTCTTGTAATTAAAGCACAAGATCAACATACTTTTGCAAAAGCTGCTGCAATTAAAACTGGAAAGCTAAAAAACAGGAAACAAAAACTAGGTGTCAAAAACATGCATACAAAAGTAATCACTGAGAATTACTGATTTCAGGTGCAGATGACTGATACCTCAGTGGCGGGATTCCAAACAAGTACAACAAGACATAACAAAAACATACTGGTGCTTAGTATGCTGCAATGAATGATTCTAATCTGACATTAAGACAACAGATTTTGAGTCTGTGTTTTGGGCTTTATATTAACTTTAACTGATTTATTAATATCACCAACTCAACAACATTATATTTTATCTTTTCTTGTAATTACTGGCATGGTGGCACCAGATTCACGTCCTAGTCCCAAATGAGGTTGTAGTGAGCTCCAAATATTAAGGGAGGCGCCCCTGCTTTAGTATAGACAAGGAATATTTAGCTGCATCAATCAAATCAGCTATGTTGTGCACTGATGTCTCCTCTGACCCAAACAAGAATATAGTTCTTACTTCGGCCTTCTTTGCAAGGCGGGCAGCATGCGTCAGTGGCAGATCTGGAGAGTTAAGGCATCTTAGTATCTGACGGTACAGTGACAGTACAAGTGGTTGGTTTTTTGCAAGGTCTTCTGTGGTTGCCCAAATCCGCCCCCTCACCATACTACAGTTCCTACAAGATAAACAATAACAAAGAGGGAAAAAAATACATGTGCTCAAATGGATCGAAGCAGCAGCAACAAAAAAAGACACAACAAATGAAAATAGGTTTACCACTGACAATATATCAAGATGTCAGGTTTAACCAGTAAATGAAAATTTTAGTTATGGTGTATTGACCTCAACTATGTGCTAACTTTAGAAGTAAAAAAAAAAAATCAAGCGACAAAAAGAAATCATAAAGGGATTGAATCACCAAGAGCCTGGTATTGAATGCTAGCCAACACGAACTTTATCTTAGTCCACATTTTTGGCAAATGTTGATGTTCTTGTCTATTTACTCTTTGTCAAGTTACCAGTGGAACGCTATAAACTAGTTTAAAGAGAAGAAAGAAAATAAGATGATGTGCTAAGCAATGGTTGGATCACCTCAAATGGCACGGGGCCTAACCTTAAGAGTACCTAACTGGGTATTTAGTCAGATCAGTGCCAACTTTGCCTTTTTAACAATAGCTAATAAGCCCAAATAGACCCCAATATAAACATTAAAGAAAAAAAATAACATTCACACAAAATTAGGATGAACCAGCACAGCATGCATATTAACTAGTTCGTAAAAGCAGATAGCTAAGCGCAATTTGTTGGTTTATTAGTCTATTAAAGTTGCAAAGAAATAATTAACACTACTATAATAGAGCATACCTAATAGTAGGTATAATACCATAAGATTGAAGATATAATGGTATTGAACATGTCCTTTAATTAACTAATGAAGTTTAACTGCTGGAAAATTTGAGAGCATCTAAAAGCCCATTTTAAGTACCTAGCTTAAAGTTAGGACGCTGTACCCTAACAAGTAACACTAGATTGTTGCTACCATGGTCTGCAAAATCGAATTAGAAACCGACTATCCAATAATTGAGCGATTTTCCTTCTAGTTGGTAACTGGTTTGTAGCGACTGAGTACTGACTCTTCAGATTCGATACTTTTACCGATTCTTCAAAATAAAAGACCAAGTGGATGCAATTTGTTTTTCAAAAATGAAACAGTACACAAAAAGAAGAGGATAGTGATAGAAACTTACCACGAAAAGCCTATTGAACCAGTGGAGATCAAAGATCAAAAGCCACAGAGAGTGGATGAGACACCAGTAACGCAAGAAGTGGTGACGAAGCAAGAAAGAGAGCTAGACACGGTAGTGGCAGCGAGACCAGTCGAGGGAGGGGAAGAGAGGTAGCAAGAAAGGATCAGACGGAGGAAGTGGCGGCGCCTGGTCTCTCGGGGAGAAAGGGGTGATGAAGAGACTGGAGAGGTGATTTCGCACTGTTGTATCGGAATCGGACAAACAAAGCGAGGCGAAATATGGGGCAGAACGAATCGCATCCGTTCAATTGTTTAGACTTTAGATCGTGCGGTCCGAAGTTGCCGAAGTTGCCAGTAGCTGAAGTTGCCGAAATTAAAAGAACCTAATGATTTTAGCAATAAATATGGGTTTCACCTCCCACTTCATAAATTAATTAAATAAGAAATAAATATTTTTTCCAAATTAGGGGTTATGATTATTTACTATAGTAAAATTGGAACCGCATCTCCTGCTCGTAAATTCCTGCTTGCTTTCCTGCTTGTTTCGATCTGGACCGTTCAAAACTCATCTAACGGTCAAAGCATCTGCCCCCTGAATCAAATCACAACCGTCCGTGGCGATCGAGCGGTCGGATCGAAGACAAGCAGGAAAGCAAGCAGGGATTTACGAGCAGCAGATTCGGACCCAGTAAAAATATGAGAGCACCCGCGCACCCCATAAAATATATTCTTAGGGTCTAGTGTTTTCAATTATATATTAGGGTCCGTTTGGCAAATCAATAAATAACATTAGAATAGTGGTAAAAGTAGAATAGTTTTTAGAATAGTATAATTTTGGAAGAGTGGTAGAAGAGTGGTATTCTTGACTATTTCGAAGAGCAAAATTGTCGTTTGGCAAGTGTTAATTGGAATAGTAGAAATATTGATAATTATGATAATAATAATGATTATGATATAATATAGTAATGATAACAATAATAAACTAAATAATATAATAAATTAACAATAATATGCATTATTTTTCAGAATAAATAAAAATAATAAAATTGACGATAATAATAATAATAAAATAATAATAATGATGAAATATTATAATCCTAATAAAATAATAATAATAAATAATAATAAAATAATAATAATACAAATAATAAATAATAGTAAATAAATAAAATAATAATAATAATATATTATCATAAATAATAATAAAATAATAATGATGATGAAATATTATAATACTAATAATAACAATAATAATAATATTATTAATAATAATAATAGTAATGATGAAATATTATAATACAATAAAATAATAATAAAAAAAATAAAAAATAATAATAATAAATAAATAATAATAATAATAACATAATAACATGTGTTATATTCAGTAATAATAAAATTAAATAATAAACAGGGTGATATATATAATAAAATATTATTAATTACTAAATATAATACAACACAATCAAATACTAATTGCTATTCCACAATTGCTAAACCGCTAAACCACCTATTGGTTGGTTTAGTGGAATAGCAAAATTTTGCACTATTCTGAAAACTTAAAATATTGTTTGGCACTTACGTGGAATATAATAGCACTCTATTCCACTATTTCGGATTTGCCAAACGGACCCTTAGTGTTTTCAATTATTTTAGTGTATTTATACTCATATTACACCAAATTGAAAACACTATTAATTTATAAGCTCAAGGATACAATTATATGTTTTTTCTTCTATTTTAATGATTTTATGAATTATTTTAAATTTTAATTGTCAAAATTGTCAGAATATACATTATCAAGCCCGCATGATTTATTATCATATAACCTCTCTCCAAACATTAATTAAGACACACCAATTATACCATTTCATTACTAGTTGTCACGCACTACTATTTTTAAAAACATAAATACTCGATATCTTTATTGGTCAATTCGGTTTATATGGTTTCACAATAAAGAAAAGCTGAAAATATTTTAACATTTCAACCTAACTAATAGAAAAACTGGACAAAATAATTCAACATTTAGCATATTAGATAAAAATAAAGTAAGAAAATATATTTGCAAGTCCCTAGTAATTTGGAGGTTATAATGAAGAAGTGTTATTTTTTATTATAACATTAGTTTATAACAAATTCACAATATAGTAATATTTTATAATATTTATATACAGCGAAAGTATTTCAAACTCCTGTTTTCTTGCTTCATTAATAATTCAATGTTTTTTCTCTTTCTTTCTACTTCTGATCTATTATTCTTTCTACTTCTGATCTCTTATTAATCATGGTTTCTTCTATGGATCAAATAACTCAGCATCTCTTTTCTCGTCGGTCTCTTTATAAAAATTGTTCCAGTTGTTACATGATATCGTCGTTTCAACGCTCTGCTGCTAGTGATATGTCATAAGTCCTCGACCCTCAGCTCGGCTCTTATAAAGTTTCTATTAGATCCGGCTCTGATTCGGTCCTTAGTAAGATTTTGAAAGAGTCGGACCTTATAAGGACCGGGCCTTAGAAGGGCCGGATTCATTCCAAAAATACAAGCCCCTATTTATCCAGCCCTTTCAAGCCCCGATCTCGTCCGGTCCTAATCCGACCCTCTGCAACCCTTACCCACGCCAGCCCCTCAGACCCTTATCAACCCTTTCACAATTAAAAAAATAAAAAAAAAGACCAAAGCCCTTATTACTCGGCCCTGATCCGACCCTCTGCAATCTCGAGAGCCTGATAAGGGTCGGGCCTTAGAGGGGCCGAACCTATTTCCTTAGAACAAAGCCCTTATTACCCGGCCCCTATTAAGCCCTCTTTAGATCCGGCCCTTACCCGGCCCGTTCGTAGGCCCTCTAGGCCCGACCCTTGTAAAGCCCGACCCGACCCTTTAGACTTTCCCTATCTGCTGCAATTGTTGATCCATGGCCAGTGAAAGGACAACAACGACCACACACACTCGTCTAAGATAAGAGTAGTAGAAAGACCTCCTCTGTCGCTTCATCCCCTCCTTAGTTGCTACTCTCTGCTTCCTACCTCTTTTTATGTGAGGCAAACAAATAGGAATTCAATCTGATTCAGATTCGAATTTTGATTTTGATTTGATTTGATAGATCTTACAAAGATTTTGTCTTCTAGATCACTTTGTGTGCGTTCCAAGTTAGATATTGTTCTTATTTTTTGTCTTTATTTTCTTAGCATTTAATTGTCGTATCTTTCAGTTATTTCTTTCAGTTATTATTTTCTTTGGGACCAAGCCACTTGTCGCATATAAAAGAGATCCTAGTTATTTGCAAGAGTAATCAACTTCTAAAGACAATTAGTTTTTTTTAGCATTCGCTGAATTCTCTCTTTGCTACTTAGCAGTTGCCTCTTTTGTTTCTTTCCACTAAATCAGCTATCGCAGCTCGTCCTCGCAGAGTTGTGATTTGAGACCTATAATGCGTCAAGTGGTATCATAGCAAGTTCGACAACCACCTTCGTGCTTGCGTGAAGTTGTATCCCCGGAACCACCCAACACCATTTTTCAGCATCGTTTTTACCCTCCTATCACACCACATCACAACATTTTCAACACCATTTACGCACCAATGACCGATCCAAGCATAACTGCCATATTCGAGCCATTGCTGAAGCGCATGGACGAAAATCAGCGTCAAAACACAATACTTTTCACAACTCTACTGGAGCGACTAGACCTAAATGACAACCGAAATCGAGACAATACTGACAACCGAGACGACGCTAACAATGGCAACCGAAACCAAGATAACCATGACCATCGAAACAGAAACATCTATCCCATTCTTGACCGAAACTGGGATAGTGGTCTTCGGGTTGAGATCCTTGACTTTTCGAGAAGTCTCAAACTCGAGGAGTTCCTCGACTGGACTCACACTTTGGAAGAATTTTTCGAGTTGAACGAAATTCCACCTGAGAAGCAAGTGCCCTTGGTTACTATCTGTTTCCGAGAACAAGCCTCAGCATGGTGACAAAACTACAAGTACCGTCGCTATCTCGACAACCTTCTCCCACTATTCGATTGGGATGAAATCAAACGAGCGTTGAACCGAGAATTCCTACCCCTCAACTATCAACAAATGTTGTTTCGACAGTTTCAATCGCTTACTCAATGTTCGAGAAATTCAGGAGCAAGTACACCAGAATTTGAAGGCGACATACGAGAAGTACAAAACTCACTCGGATAAGAAGCGTCGCCTAGTATATTTCAAGATTAGAGAACTCGTGTGGGTCTATGTGAGCAAAGATCGCTATCCAAAAGGTGATTACAAAAAATTCACTCGTTGCAAGTTTAAACCTAACTAGATTCTCGAGAAGTTTGGTAATCCAATGTGAGCCCATTAAGAAACATTAATAAACATTTTGCTATGAACTTAGATCACCTGGGTTTGGATTTATCTTTTTCCAACTGTTCCAAAAGGGTTGGAAAAAATACAATTAAGTCTGACTTGATTATTTATTTTCTTTGGAAATCAATTGAGATGATGCTTTTTTATGGTAATCCAATGGAGCCAAATTTCCTTTCCTTGCTCAGAGAATCACAGGCATTCAAACATACCCTAAATTTGAGAGGGAAAGAATCTTTTTACATCAAAGCAATCTCAATTGTGGAGCAAAACACAGTTCTTTGTAATGGACCTTAAAACACACCAATTTTGAGAAATTTGTCAAAATCTCACTCAATGACCGATCAATTATCAAAATTTCATCCAATAACAGATAATTGTTTATATGTCAATAAATTGCAAATTAGTTTGTCTAAATGTCATTATCCATATTTAAATAAAATTCAAAAATTAAAAATCAAAATATATCCAAAATACTCCTCCGCTTTTAATTTTTTTAATGCCAAATCGATTACTACTCTATCAGATTCGAACTCAGTCGAGTCGAACCCAGTCTTTCTTCTCCTTGTTAGTATTTTTTCTTTCTTCTAATCGGTTCAAAGTCCCATTATTCTGTAAAGAGTGATCTAGTAGGGTAGTTAAGCCATATGTTATATTTTCTGAACCACAAATAATTCTTCCCACATTAAGTTTTAAGTTCTTTTCTCATATTAGTTAGTGCAAAATGTTATCTCATGTACCTCTGTAATTTCAGAACAACAATTCAGCACTTCAAGAGCAGGTTCTGCAGCAAATATTGCTAATTCAGAAGCCTCCAAACAAGAAGAAACTAGCACAAATGGCTCTGAAAATTTCAATTTTGAGTCCAGAGAAACGAAAGACCAGCGCAGAATTTCGTGCCTGCACCATTGTTACAGTAAGTGCCATCAAAATGCAATGATTCTCAGAAATGGATCATAAATAGGCATTCAATGCATTCCAATCCAATTTTCTCAAAAAAGCCGGCTGCACAAAAATCTCAGAACCAAGGGATTAATGGAGTAATTTTCAATAACATTGTGAGAGTTGCATCTGAATTGAATGCAAGTGCAAATCGTGAAAGTGGAGTTATTGAATGTGGGAGCTTAAGTTGGCATACGAGGAATCAAATCCGCTCTTCGTACAATCTCTCATCGTCTTCTACTTGTTTCGATCTGAATCGTTAAAAACTCATTTAACGGCTAAAGCATCTGCTTTTGAATTAAATCACAGCCGTTCATAACGATCGATCGATTCGTAACAGTCGAATCGAGCCAAACAGAATCCCGCTTGACTCAAATACGAGCAGCAGATTCGGATCGGACGTAAGAGGGGAATACCTCGTAGGAAGTTCTCACATGTGAAAAGGAATACTAATGGAATCTTAGGTGGATATTTTCTCCCATGTTTTATTTGTCGGTGATTTATTTTGTTTGTTTTCTCTTTTTTCCTTGTGACTTAGCTTTGTGCATAAATAGACGAATTAATATCTAACCAAATAAAATTTCAAATGTTTGAACCAATTCGAACCCAGTCTAGTTTGGGAACGGGATTTGATGCTGCGCGGGACGGTGTAGCGCAGCATCTGGATCGTTTAATTTTCACTGATTGCATTAAGATTCGTACTAAATTATATAAACTGGCGATCAATCGCGAAATTGACGATTGATCCGGACCGTTCATTTGCTATAGCGCGCTACTACGCTACAGCAAATCCGGGTCCGTCTAGTTGCGTTGCTTCTCACCCGAACTTAGCTCTAGTACGAGATCTCTCCATTCTCTCTTCTCCCTCTCCATCCAATTCCGACAAGGCACTTCTTCTCCAAATCAAGCTTTTTTTTTATGTCTGACGGTTCGATTCTATTGAGAGTATATTGGATATATTTTAATTTGTTTGTTTTTAAATTATATTAAAATTGAGATAATGATATTTAGATAAATTAATTTGAAATTTAATATTATATAGACAATTTTCTGTTATCGAATAATATTTTGATAATTAATCTTACTGAGTGACATTTAAACAAAATTTTCCCAACAATTTAACTAAATATCTACTAACACTTATAAACCACTTAGCAAACAGGCTGGTCTTGGGCCTTAAACTCGTTACCAAAAGTGGCCCTCTTGCAAATTCAATCGTTCCAATTTTAAGCTAGCTAAAATTTCCATGAAAAAAATGTCATGAGAAGAAAGGATGCAAGTCATGCAACAAACAAATGGGGCAAAATGTTTGATATCACAACAACAACAAAAATCAAAGTTCTATTAAATCTTTAAAAGGCAACAAAAAATTCCTTTCAAGTCCTCAAACAAATAATATTTGTAGATCCATAACAGGCCCACATTGCTTCAACAAATAAAATAACTTCAAATGTAATCTAACAGCAAGTTCGGCCTCAGTATATACATGAAAATCATTCATAATTATAGGATCAGACCTTGAGCAGGCTCTGGCTTCTTAGGAGGCTCCAGTTCAGTTGTTTTTTCTTTGGGTTCCTCAACAGGTACCTTAACAGTTTCTTCTCTAGGCTTCTCAGCCTCTTCCGGTTGTGGTGTTGCTGAGGTTGGAGTGACTTCACGGGTTTCAGATGGAGTAACAGTATTTAGCCCATTACCAGCTTGGTTCAGTTCTTGTTCTTGTTGAACCTGTCCCTCAGCAGTGAGCTTTTCCTTTGCCTTGTTGAATGCACCAGTCACCCAAGCAGCACTGGTTAGCACATACCTTTTCAAGCCACAAATTATTTAAATCAATATATGACGTTGTACAACTAAATCAAAAGAAACAATAAATTTATACTCATGGAACTGGCACCATACCATCACAATAATTGGTTTCCCTTATCCTCTTTGGCTTGAAATAAGAATAATTTGGGTATCAAGTGGAGGATAATCAAAGTTTAAATTGTATATGGAGAATGCAAAATTGGGTCATAGTAAGGCCTGATTGCACAACTAGCAGTATCTCACAAATGAATTACATGTTGAAATTTAGATCCTTGATTATAGAATAAATATATACAAACATGTAGCATTACGACCATGGTACTAGTGATGTCAACAAACACAGTTAATCCAAGTTGCTAGAGCAGACAACTCTGTTGTCTCCTTTATAAGGTATGACCCAACAACATTTTTGTCCCATATCACTTTATTTCACTGAATTTTTATTACCAGAAAGAACATCCAGATGCCTACAAGAAACATGCACACCTACCAGTGACCGATATCAGGTGACAGAAAACGTACTTGTTCTTCATAAGAGCAGACCCTGCATTGCTGATAGTTTGCTCAGCAGCAGAAAGCGTGGTGCGGGTCTTCTCAGTGACCTGATACTTTTCATCCATCTCCTTCATCTTCAGATCCATCTCCTTCATCTTCTCAGTCAGGCCAATCTTGCGGTCCAGGGAGGTCACCTTGGCTGAAGCAGTGGACGTGATCTGGTGCTTTTCATCAAGCTCCTTTGCCTTTTCCAAGGCATCCTTGCCAAGAATAAAGCCCTTTTCTAGCATTGCAGTCACCATGTTTTCAGCCTTTTGTAGTGCTGATTGTGGGCCCATGGTCGGGGGCCTCGTATCAGCTGTGGCCTAGGAGTTACAAAGAAGTTTTCTGAATAAAGAATAGTAATTGCTTCAAGCCTTTCAATTTACCAAAATATCCCTGCATAGCTATTTAGGTGTCTACTTGTACTCGATCAAGAGTCCAACAAAATTGTTACAGCTTAATTTTTCCATATAAGAATATTTTTATGTTGATGAATTATAGTTTTAAGTAACCTAATCTTAAAACATCGTCACCTTTGTTTTCTGCAAGATCATGTGCATTGTTTCAAACTAAGTTTCTATAGAGATTTTAACTAGTGTCTTTTCAACTTAGTTCAACTGAATGTAGTTTAGAGAGAAAAAATAAGGGAGTTTGATTGACTGGTTTTAATATAATGTAGCACTGCAATACAAACAACCTGAGAAATGGGAATACATGATTCAATTTATGAATCCTTTCAACTAGTAATTGAGGAAAGAAAAAGGCATAGAACAAAAAAGCTGCCAATCATTGAAATACAACAAGCAAATTCAGTGTGAACAGGTACTGTATAGTTCAATAGATAGTAAAGTATTAGCGCAATATTGACATGTTGTTCTTTGATTCCCAATATCACAGATCATGTGTAATTTGGGATTCAGAAATTTACGGGTTTGAATTTATATATGAAAAGGTACAACAAAAAGGAAGTTGTGGAAACAATGGTAAAAAAATTTGGAAAGTACGAGTGACTTTTTTATATGAACCAACAGATTATGTCTTTCAGAGTAGTATACCTCTCTCTGAGCAACTATAGCATTAGCAGGGAGTTCATAATCTGTGGTTGGCATAACTACGACTGACATGTCAACAATGGTTGCTCCCTACAAAATAAGCCAAACAGAAAGAACCAATTAAATGGTGAGGATAACATGTCGGAACAAAATTCAGATATACATCTTTGTAAATCAAACTATCCAAGTGCTACCACAAATTTAGGATGCAACCAACTGAATGGAACCATTGTTCACAACTATAGTGTCCATGTTCTGTCGTCGTTTTACTCAAAGTACATGATTTGAGGTAATCTCAGAGTTACCTTGAAGCTCTGATATCAAGCTTAGACCCAAAAACAATTCACAAAAGTAATCCTAGGCCTCAATTGTGCTCTCAGTAATGACATAATATAGAGATATGGACAGAAAAAAACATTTCCCAGTAACCTCCAAGTATACTGTACCAGTACAATATATCTAAAAAATGGTTATATACCGTGAGAAGCATAGCAGTCTCAGCCCCCTGGTCATCCTTGAAAGTGATGTATGCAATCTGAGACAAGTCATTTTCTCTGAAATAATATCAAGGTCGATATGATAATTATGAAATTATATTTATACACAAAATGATACATAAATAAATAAAAGGTACTTTGGAAGATATACTCATACTTCTGCATTTCACAATATACAATGTCGCCGGAGAAGGAGAAGAACTCCTTCAAGTCTCGCTGAGAAGCTTGCAGAGAAACATTACTGACCTTAACTGTGGTTACCTTCAGATTGAAGAATACAAAAAAGGAACTTTAATAAGTCCCTTCGAACAATTGGTATTTGCATAGAAGTGTCATAATCTATCATATAATATCAACAGTGTTTAATTCAGAATCGTTCATGATGCCATTATTAGCAGAATCAATTAGTAAAAGTTTTTGCTTTCCACAAGTTCACAAGAAAGTGTATAAATATATGTAAATTTGCAAAATGGTAACTGAAATCCACAACACTTGTGCAACAAATATTAAATAATGTACAACTTCAGGAAGGGTGTTAAGTTCTTTGAAGCTAATTAGAAAACGATTTGAAAATTACTGAAAACAGTTATGCATAAAAGCAAATAAACTACCAAAATCCTAACTAGATAAAAGGTGGGTATGAACTCCACCTTTACTGAGATTCCTAAAATAATAATAACGAAAAGCTAAGTTCGAACTAAAGAAAAATGCAATGCAACAATAGATCTTCAAATCAACCAGAAAATTAATTTAACAAATACCACAACTCAACTCTTCCTCGCTTACACTATTTGCTTGAATTGATTAAACTTGGTGAAACTTATCAAATCTCAAAGTCATACAAAACAAAAACGCATTGATCTCTCTCTCCCAGATCAAATATTCCCATAAAACCCCTAAAGTTTCTTGTGTATCATCAACGTCGAGAATAAAAACGAAATCGAAGTTAGAATCTTCTTACCGTCATCTCTGTAGAAATCGAAAAACCCTAAAACTTGGATTGAAAGAGAGGATGGCAAAGAGGGGAATGGAAAGAAATCTCTTTATACGAATCGAGCACTTTGAGTTCAAATAAAAGCGTTTTAACTTTTAACGTTTAATCAGCGCCCCTAATCGTCCCCAAAACGCTGTGAGCCGGGTCTTAAATAGTTAAACAGTGTCATAGATTCCTAGAGAAATAATGGGAAAGATTGGGAACTGTGATTTGGGGACACGTAGGAGATGCCAAAAAAGATACAATGGTAACAGAGTTGACCATGTGTTGTGCTCACGTGGCAAACGTGTGGGGCACAACTGACGAGAGCTTTCACCAGAAAGAGTTGATGCACTTGGTGTATATATTTATTATATTCCTGATATTTGTTATATTCCTTATACTTTGTTAGTTTGTTATAATCTTCATATAATTCTGTTATATGGGAATACAATTTTTTTTTGTGATCAGCACATATTTATTGTCACATATGGGTTCATATATTTTCTCTATCATATTTTATGTAAAGAATGAGGCTAACAAAGCACTAAGCACGTAATATTTCGTGTTCCTATTTTTAATTTCAAAGTTTAAATGATCAATATAAATCGTTACTTGATCCTCATATTAAAATCTTCTTGTAAAGTCAATTTTATTTTTTTTATAATATTTTACTATTTTTAGAAAGATGAAAAATCATTAATATCAGATGATCCAGTAGTCGTTAGATTAAGTAATTTTTAATCACCTTTAAAAATAATAAAAAAATCTAAAATATACATATATAATTTTGTCTAAAAGAAGATTTCAATATGAAAATCAAGTTCAACGATTTGAATTAGTCAATTGAATTTTGAAATTGAAGATACGAAGTTGAACTATTGTGTGTCTTGTGCTTTATAAAGTATCATAACCTCACTATATATGTAAATTAGAGTTAGGCTATGGTATTTACGTAAGCACGTGGCTCTACCGTGCTTATTACCATATCTCAAATTTAAAAAATACAAATGAATGATCCGAACCATTAAAATTATTGTTCATACTAAAATTTACTTGGAAACCAAAATTTTCATTTTTGAAATATTTTTGCTATTTCATCGGATAGGTAGAAAATTGAATAATCTGACGGGACGACCAATTTAGCCAATTTTCTACCCCATCTGATAAAATAGTTAAAAATAAAAAATGAAAATTTTAATTTCCAAGTAGATTTTAGTATGGACAACATTTTCAACGGTTCGGATCGTCCATTTTGCATTTCTAAATTCAAGATATGTTCTTAAGCACAACAGAGCTCTGTACTTATGTAAGTGTCATAGCCTAACTCATGTAAATTATTGACTCTTCACAATTTATGTATTATGATGCTTATTGTTATTCAAATCTCAATTTAGAGAGAGAGAGAGATAGAGAGAAGGTTAGACTATTGTGAAAACGTTTGCACTTCGGCCGAAGTGCAAAAGTTACACATTTTATAACTTTTTGAGTTCAATTGAAATTTGATTTGCTCAATAAATTCTTCATCTCAAAATCTTGTAGGAAATAAAATTTCATGATTTTTGGATCTTTCTAGATATTTTTTAAAAACAACACTGAAAATATCATGTTTTTTAATATTAAGCTGGACTGTTTTAAAAAATATTTAAAATAGCTAGAAAGCTCCAAAAATCATGAAATTTAATTCCTACAAGATTTTGAGAAGAAGAATTTATTGAGGAACTTAAATTTAAATTTTGATGTTCAAAAGTTATAAAATGTGTAACTTTTGCACTTCAGCCGAAGTGCAAACGTATTCACAATAGTCTATCCCTATATCTATATATATATATATATATATATATATAGAGAGAGAGAGAGAGAGAGAGAGAGAGATATGCTAGTTGCTCCATGGAGCACCAAACCTCCAATGTTTCACATCATATCTCCAATTTAAAAACTCCAACGACCGATTCGAACCGTTGAACATGATCTACATATTGAAATCTACTTGGAGATTTAATTTTACATTTTTTAAAAAGTTTCTGCTATTTTTTAGAGAGGTAGGAGAATTACAACTTTTGTTGATCCAGAAATCGTTTGATTAACAACTTTTCTACCTCTTTAAAAAAATATAGCAAAAAATTTCAAAAAATGTAAAATTCAATCTCTAAGTAGATTTCAATATGTAGATCATGTTCACCGATTCGGATCGTTCGTTGAGATTTTCTAATTGGAGATAATAAATATGGAGCACGAGCGATTTGGTGCTCCATGGAGCACCTTAGCATATATATATATATATATATATATATATATATATATGAGCATGGCTAAAATAATATGCATAGTACACCACATAACGTACTATGCGCCCATTTGTATTTAATTTGGTCATTAAATTGATATTTAAGTTTCTCAATAAATTCTTCATATCAAAATCTTGTTGGAAATAAAATTTCGTGATTTTTAGACCTTTCTTACTATTTTTTAAATATTTTTTAAAAACAGCCCAGAAATGGCACTTTTGTAGTATTAAATCTGGACTGTTTTTAAAAAATATTTAAAAAATAGCTAGAAAGCTCTAAAAATCACTAAATTTAATTTCCTACAATATTTTCATATGAAGAATTTATTGAGCAACTTAAATCTCAATTTAATGACCTATATCTATATGCATAGTACAAAATGGGGTGTACTATGCATATTATTTTAGCCATGCTCTCTCTCTCTCTATATATATATATATAGATGCCATGGTGCATTATGAAGCCAAGATTAGTTTTGGCATCATGTTCAAATTTTAAAATTCAAACTGTCGATTCAAACAGTTCAATGTGATCTCCATATTGAAGTATTACTATAAACCAAAATTTTCATTTTTAGAATTTTTTACTATTTTTTAGAGGGGTGCAAAATCAGCCATATTGGATGGTCAAGAAATTAATATATCAACTATATTTCATACCCCTCTAAAAATAGTAAAAAAAAATTCTAAAAAATGAAAAAATCGTCTCTACTGAGATTTCAATATGGAGATCACAGTTTGAATCGATTGTTTCAGATTTTCTTATTTGAAATTTGAGTGTTATTCAAAACTAATTATGACTTCGTAATGCACTATAGCATTTCTCTCTCTCTCTCTCTCTCTCTATATATATATATAGAGAGAGAGAGAGAGAAATACTATTATGCTTTGCAAAGCACGTGCTTTGAAATTGTGGACCATTGGATCTTCAATCATCATGTTCGCACGAATCACAAAGCGTGATCCAATGATCCACAATTTCAAAGCACGTGCTTTGCAAAGCATAATAGCATTTCTCTCTATATATAGAGGAGAGATCAAATGACAACAACTTTGGTGACACCAACTATGACAACAATCATTTTTTTCATTTCCAAAGTCCAAATTATTGATCCAAATCGTTGAACATGATCTCCACAATAAAATATGCTTGCTGATCAGATTTTACATTTTTTTTAATTTTTTTACTGTTTATTAAGATGGATGTAAAATTCAACGATTCAGGTAGTTATAACTTTGACATATTTTTACACCTGTCTTAATGAATAGTAAAAAAATTCCAAAAAATATAAAATTTGATCTGCAAGCAAATCCACTCTTTTGAAAATAAATCCTGAGGCAAAAGTTTTAAATAAATGTGAATTGTAGATAGAACTATAATTGTTTAAGTTACTCATGTAATTTATTCTAATAGAATAAATTTTTGTAAATTCATTTAATATAGTAAGTTGGCAAATGTTGCTAAAAGCCAGAATTTGCATTAAGTATGTAGAGTTCAAATAAACATTAACAATTGCAACTCATGCAAATACAATAGTCATTAGTCGCTAAATTTTTTGGTCAAAGATTTGATACTATATAAATATAAATGCGTTACTTAAATCGTGCTCCTAGTGCACCCAACACTGCCTCATTTCAAATCTTGACCTTTGAAAGGGATCTGTTAAGTATTTTAGGAACAATTAGTCGCCGTGACTTGAGTCCACGTTTGCTTAGTGGCTAACCTTCCGGATTAGTTGCCTAGAATTTTAATTGTTTTAATTATTTAAGATTTTACCCTTCAAATAAATTAAAACAAGCATCTTTTGAGGATATTTTACTAATTTTAGATGTTAAATAGTCTAAAATTAGTATCTTTCAGATTTGTCATACGCGAATCTAGAGAGTATAATAAAACCCGTCCGGCCGTTAATTCTCTGCAGTAAATAATTACTATAGAGGATCTGAATTTCTATAAGTAATGCAAGTACTTAATGAAAGACACGAACATGGCATATAAGATTTACGAAATAGGATGATGTTTCGTAGATAACACATTACACATTTGATATCAATTATTGATATCGATTTTATTATGCACTTTTAGTTGAGTTATTCTGCATATTATATCATAACTATTTCAGTACAAAAAATAACATGTATAACTATTTCAATACAAAAAATAACGTGCATATTAACTCAAATAATATGCATGATAACTTCACTAAAGATACATATATAATAAAATCGATAACATGTATAATTATTTTGGTACAAAAAAATAACATGCATAATAACTCAAATAATGTGCATGATAACTTAAACTAAATGTGCATAATAAAAGCAGTATCAATAGTTGATATCAAATATGGTATCTCCCTTACAAATAAGTGTCATCGAACAGCACCAAAGTTCAAATTCTTCAAAATTAGAATTAATAACGGAAAAAACCAAAGTACAAATAAGTTCTCTCTAATTTCATTATTTTGCTCCAAGTAATTCTCTTACACATTTACTAATATTTTCATTTTGTCTGATGCATGGCCGAATGATGATTTCTCAGTCAAGAAAATCAACACAAAGCAAGTAAGTTTTTTCCATCTTTATTGCTTTTGCATCTTTAGCATTTTATTAACGTTATTTTTTGTTGTTTGTGTTTTAGCTCTTGGTGACTGATTTGAAAAAAACAATACTGTCTCTATATTTTTTTTCCAGGCAAAAGCAATACTTCCAGCAGAAGAGAAGACTGCAACAGATAGATACCTGACACAGACAACTCATCAGAGACCAACAAGTGGGACCAACCTTCAGATGCAAGATTAGTTGGCATATTGAACTCTGTGAATCTGGCCACAGTTGCTCATAATAAAAAACCAGTTCATATATAATGTAAGCCTTTGTGTTTTAACTTTTAACCATTGGTTCGTAACTACTAGTTACTTAGAATGGTTGTCTATGTTTTGCTACATGAACAGATTCTCTGCGACCACTTTGTTGTGCAACTCTGTTGCTTCTAAATTTGGTCCTTTTTCTTGTATCAATTCGCTTGGATTATCTTAAGTGATAGGAGTACACACAATATGAATGTATTGTACTGGTTTAGTCTTCTGCGGCTGCATGGCCAAAGGAATATTCCTTTGTATAAGATGAATCCTTTGTATATGTTATTTGAAGTTTGAGCATTATTATATGCAATTTAAATCTAGCATTTAGGTCAATTTTCTTGTTAGGAACAAAACATTTTTTTATTCTAGTAAAAAGAAGTTTCTCAAATTCTTAGAATTTGAATGAAGTTGGGATTCATTTTTTTTAATCACAACTTCGGAAAAAGAAGAAAGGATCTCTCTTTATATCAATTTCTATATGAAATGGATGGACATTTACTTATTTATTTATTTATTTTAGATTTGTAACTTCTATTTTAAAAAATAAAAAATATGAGAAAATTCTAAACGAAGAATTTTCTCCATGCACGAATTGGCGACTTTTTTTTTATTGAAAATCATTTCATATTGTTATTGGATTTTATATGTTTAATACAACAAAATGAGGATTAACGTTGTACCGTTTTATATTTTTTATTGTGAAACGTGATTGTTATTCTCTTTTTACCTTTTTATTTACTAAATGAAATAAAAAACAGGAGATATTGATATGTGCATCTATGGAAGGATTTGAGCATAGTCCAATCTGTAAGATTTGAGCGTAGTCCAATCAGTAATGGATTTTGTTCTTCTATCGTGCGGTACCGCGCAGTATCGCGTTCGACTGCTCAAATGACAATTATGAGATTTTAGATTTGAAATACGAATCACAAGAAAATCGAATGATCTTCTTCGCGTACAGTGCGGTGCAGCGCGTCAACTGATCTCGTTCCATCAGTAACCGCACCATGTATTGATTTGTAATCCGGGTAGGCCTGTTATTGAAGAAAAGGCTTATATTCTATTGATATCCGAAGAATAAATAACTATAGAAAAGGCCATTATCCATCAGAGTTCATGCAGTCATGCTCATCCATTAGACGAAACGAAATCTTCTGCAGAACAAAAAGTTCTGCAGAGAGTAGAACTTTTAATTGCAACCGTTCGATTAAAGATGAACGGTTTTAATTAATAGCATAAAAGTTTTTTTGAATCATATCGTTGACGATCGAGCGTTGATATTTAATCCTACGGCTCAGATCGAACTCCGCTCTCTTCGGAGGAAAAAAAATCCGCAGAGGATAGACGGACCTGAGGATGGAATACTAAGTTTCACAGTAAACACGGCAAATTAAAAGGAAATGATAATTAATGAGCGCTTCTGATAATAATAATTAATCCAAAGTCAAAGTCGCCAGAAATCCAATCAATTGAAGAACCCAACCGCGACTCCACGAAATCCCATTTCCCAGTCGTCTTCTCGCGCGAATCTCTCTTCCGATCATCGATTCATTCAGATCTACCATTGAAGAATCGGTTTGAGCAAACTACAAGGAAGAATCAGCGTAACTTCAGACATAAGGTGAGTATCAATCTTCCCATTCGAGTGTCCTCTCGATCAGAACGCTTTTGGCCAGTTGGTTTGGAAGTTCGAAAAAATTGACTAATTATCGGATCGTTGGTTGCCATAGTCGATGGATGAACTTACAAAACCATGGTAGTATGTAGCGAGCAACCATGAATTGACTATTGCTTGCTAATGCTATGGTAGAAGGTCTTAGTTTGAAGTATAGTATTGTACTTCACAAACAATACAATATATCGGGTGGAATTGAGGGGCTGGGCCTTTGATGGCGAACTCCTCTTTTCGTATCTGCTTTAATCTCAACTTTCTTTAAAAAATTTCAAAATAATGCTAATTCAGACTGATGCGACGGAGGAAGTTTCTTATCTACATTGCAAAAGCTACTAATAAGTGTCTTATATGCCCCTGCAAGTTGCAAGGACAGCGTATTGTACTAAAAATATGGGAGTACCTTCCATGGACGTCAGCTTATTTGATAATCCCCAAAACTAACCGGCAATGTTTGAACATGTATGATGAGACAAAGTGAGGAATGATGCTTGTTTGGGCATATTTTGTGAAATGGATGTGCACATCGGATCTGTCTCTTGTTTTGCACTTGTGCTAAGATTCTTCTTTTGCTTGTAGGGATGTGTTAGGATTCTTACATTTTAGTTTTTATGTTGCAGATAATAATTTGTTACTCTTTTGGCTAGTGAAAATAAGGCAAATATCAGCAAGGCTTAATGTGATTAATTTATTTCAGTAACATTATGAAATAGATAATGTTATTAAAATAAGTTACCTAATTATTGGAAATATTTATTTATTAAATTTTGATTTGCAGGAGTTTGTATTACACAAAGCTGTGTAATATGCAGTTGACATCTTTCATAAAACAGGAGGCAGAAGGATCCATGTTGTTCATGCGGCAATAGCTTGGATTTATTATTGGTGAAACTTCTCATGTTAGACTCTAGCTCCACATACAATCCCACTATAGTATACCGGCCTATACGGCCTTCAGATCTTGATGTGCTAGAACAAATCCATATTGAATTATTTCCTATAAGGTTCGTTTGGTCTTAATTTGTTCATTGTTGTAGAAATATTCTAAGTATTGTAAGTTGTTGCCTTGTGACCAGAAGGTCACATGTTCGAGTCATGGAAACAGCCTCTTGCAGAAATGCAGAGAAAGATTGAGTACAGACCCCAAGGTGGTCCAACCCTTTCCCGGACCCCGCGCAAGCGGGAGCTATGTGCACCGGGCTGCCCTTTTTATTGTAAGCCAAATTAAGCAGTAACTACCCTCAAAACATATAACCTCAATTTGTTTTTTTTGCTCAGACTAAAATCTAACTTGTGTATGCCTAATTGCACATGATTTAGCACCAACTAACTCAATATAGTTGTACAAATGGGTCTGTACCAGAATTTGTGGTTTCAGCATAATACCTAAGACATACTGCTCATGATGTATTACCAAAGAATGCAATTTTCAGATAATTTTTAATCCTCAATTGTAGCTGTATCCTACTGAAAATACCAATTTACTGTAACAAGAGAGGACCGTTACAAAAATTAATACAAAAAACCAAGAGAGGACTCATTCAAAATTAATACAATAAATTCAACTGTGACTTGGATTACAGGACCAGTATATATATTAACCTACACCATTTTGACAAAAGTGCTTATACATACAGAAACTATTTACTGTAACATCGGCCTTTGTTAGGAAATCATGAATTGCATATTCCTAATGATGACTAATAAAGACTAATCGCTTCCATTTTGTCTTTTTTTGTTCTGGTAATATTGAAGGTATGAGAGGGAGTTTTTCCTAGATGTGGTGCATGGCCAGGGTATAATATCGTGGGGTGCTATTGACATAAACAGACCTGATGGCAGAGACGATGAGCTCATAGGTTTTGTGACCACTCGTATCATCCCTGGAAAAGAGAGTGAGGTACTATTTTTGTTATTGTGTATCTGCTATTAAATGTGACACATTGAAATTATAAGAATTTTGACAACAGTTGCTCTTTGGTTGGACCATTGGAGTATCCAAATTCAAGATCCTTTTCCTTTGAAAATTGGCATAATTTAAGAATGATAAAAGAATCTGTATGCAATCTACGAAGAAGCTTTAGTGGGGCGTAAATAATTGTAAACTTGTTAAAATAGTTCTCATGCACCGGTAAAGATGCAAAAGAAAAATTGTGAACTTTTCTTTCTACTTCTGCTAGCAACTTCTCAGAAGCATTAATGTTTCTCCTACTCGTAGCTGTCAAATGCCATGGAAAAAAAGTTTTGGTGGGATTGCATTTCAGTCAATGTTTGGCTCAAATTATGTCAGCATTGACTTGGATTTCTGTTGTAGGACAGAGATGGTATCTTGGAAATTTATAGGCAAAGTTGCCTACTTTTACTTCTGTATGTATACAGGAGTGCTAATACTGGTGCCATTACTGCCATTTGCATTATTGGCAAGCTTGAAATTTATTTGGAGGCACTTTGTAATCTTTCGTTTATCACAGATTGAAGATTTGTTCAGGTACAACGCATCAAGGAATGATCTGTGCCTTGTTTATATCCTAACTCTTGGCGTAGTCGAGGATTATAGATGTCATGGAATAGGTTAATTCTCCTCACTTTTCACTTTTTCTTGGTACTGATCCCATCAGTTCTATACTAGTATGTATCAGGGATAACTGAATCTTGAACATAATCTTATTGAACTCATGCCTAGAAGGATGAGTGAATATTCAATTTAATCTTATTGAACTCGTGCCTAGTTGTTGCTTTCCTGTTTATACTTTATTTGTTAATTGTGTGTTGTGGGTTAGGACTGATGAATGAGTTGAGCTTGATATATAAATGACCCAAGTGCTGACTCAGAACTGAAAATATCATTCGTTTCCCTGCAAAATGAGAAAATATTACATTTGCAACTGTAAGACATATATCAAATACCTCTTTGCCAACGGATATCTGTTGCTCTTCTCTTTGCTTTTTGTTCGAAAATGGCTTTGGAGTTTGGACCCACCTCACCCATTCCTTTTAACCACGAAGATTGAAAACTGGGGTGGTTTGGTTAATTGTTAAATAGAACAACAAACAACAGCAATGAAGCCTTTTGTCCCAAACAAGTTGGGATAGGCTAGAAATGAAGCCCATAGTGAATTTCATTTCCGTAAGATTGGCTGAAATTTTACGTTGGCTCGTCAAGCCTATCACAACCCTCCTCCTTTCCGGGCTTGGGACCGGCTATGTAAAACATAGGCGGAAGTTTTGGTTAATTGTTAAATACTCTTAGAAAATTCAAATGCATATTATCTTTCTTGAGAGTATCCACGATATTTCTTGCTCTTACAGGGTTGCATAATATTTCTAAGATATCCAGTTCTGGTTTATTTTGCTTCTCATCTAGCTTTGTGTTGTTCCTTTCCAGCTTCTTCACTTGTACAAGAGGCGATAAAGTATGCTACCAGCATAGCGAGTTGCAGGGGTGTGTACTTACATGTAATTTCATACAACCAGCCTGCCATCAATTTCTATAAGAAGATGCTCTTTAGGCTTGTTAGAAGGCTGGATCATTTTTACTACATCAGAGGTCGTCACTACGCCTCATATTTATTTGTATACTATGTCAATGGAGGCCGCTCTGCTTGCTCACCAGTGTATGTATCTCTCTTCTTGTACTTGGTAATGAAAAATATGCAATTTGAATTTTGGAAATATGGATAATTCAGATTTCCATTCGTACTAGTTTCATCTTAAAATGTGTTGGACAAAATGTAGTTCTTTGCATGTGTTTAGAATTGAATGCTTGTGATCAAAGAAAACTACACTGGAAGTTGCAATTTTAAACTTGTTAGAAGAACTAAATGCTCGATCCTACCTTTTAGATACTTTAGGCAGTTTAGAGTTATCATTTTGGTCCTTTTATGTTTTCCAATTTATATTCTAGATTGTTGCAATCTGGAGCAGAAATTGGAGCACATGAGTTTTATTTCAGGTAAATGGAACCGATACATCCTTTTATTCTGTTTTAGGTTAAATTAGGGTGAATGTTGGTGAAATAGTTGAATCTGGCTGTTTTATTGATTTCAGCCTGATTCCAGTTGGGTACTAAAAGAATGTGCATACTCCATAATCTCTAAGTAATGGTAAATGAAAATAGACAACTGATCAACCACCCTAAAATATGAAATGGTCGACTCCTACAAGCAAAAAAGGAGATCACTGAAATCATTTGACACTTCATTGGAAGACCATGACTTATTTTTTGGGGGAATCAAAATTTACCAAAAATATGGTCCAATAAATTGATTAAACTTTTCTATCGTATATACAAATTCTAAGAAACAATAAACATGCATTCACAACAGGCTAATGTGATTTTTATGGACTTTACTGGGATAAAAAACTATGAAATTCTGGATAAATAGGGTCCAAAAGAATAGCTTTGTTGTGAAATTCACAATGTTTATAATTACAAACTGTTAAATGCATTGAAGTTTGAACTTTGCTAAGATTGGTTCCACTCTGTAAAATTCTAAAAGATCCTTATCATTGTGATTCGTTATAGGATGAGAGAAATTATTGTTTGTCTATAACTCAAGTTTTGAACTTCTTTTTCATAGATAGTACTATCTTTTAAATGCAGGGAGATAGTGACTGCATTTGTCATGTACTTCAGGGGCTTTTTAAGGATGCTCGTTTCAAAATTGCAGTGTACTGAATCCAACAAGAATTTACCCAGATGGTACCGGTGCAAGGAGACAAACTCCCATTTGGTAAATCAGAACAAACGAATAACCAGTGCTGAGGACCCCAATTGTCAGCATGTTTGAAGGGAAAAAAAAAATATTTACTTAGTTGAGTTATATGCCGCAACATGTGAAGAAAGGCAGGTTCTGATATGATTCATTTGTTTTTTAAAGGGTAAATAGTGTTACAACTGTATAATTTTGTCAATGTTGTCGTTTTTTTTTATTTTTAGTTAAAGATGTAAGCTACATCCTTCTATGCCTGTTGACTAAAACAAATTTGTGGTACTGTATCATAAAAAGTTCTTTCAAAAAAAGTTTTGAAGAGGGATTATGTATCCTTTGAATGAATAGTATTGTGTGATTTAGGTACTGTGCAGTGTGTACTGTTAGTTAGTACCATGCCTGAGCTCTGTTCTCATCAATTTGGTAGTTTATCTTCCCTCCTTTCTTTTCTGAGGAAGATGTATAATTTTACTTTCACAATTTTAGACTTGCAGACATAGAAGCACTGAAATTTTTGGGAGTTCTTCATTAACGGTTTCTGTTATGCTTCAACTGAGTCGATCTCTGGTAAAACTTATAGACACCATTGCACTAAAATGTGGGTCAGGTTTTCCATCTTTAACTATGTTCATGGGTCATCCTCCAACAGGTTTGTGAACTTGCGATCTTCTACACGAAAAAAATAACCTTAGCAAAGTGGTTATTCTCATGAAAAACAAAGAGAATGAGTTTGATCGAATTTTTACATTAACTATGAGAATGATCGAATTTCTATGTTAATTTGTCAATTATATGGATGAAAAGCAAAGAGAATGAGTTTGATCGTTATGTTTCTTTTTGATCGTTTTGATTGTTATTTTTAACAAAATAACTAACGAAATAAAATTTCGTAGTCGTTCATTAAACAAAACGATTAACGCAACTATCTTATTTCGTGATCGTTACATAGAAATTCGATCAGGTTTGTGAACTCACATATGATTGACGAGTTAACGTAGAAATTCGATCATTCTCATGAAAATTAGAATCTCCACTATTACCCAACTTATTTAAGGACTAAAATTTTTATTGTTGCTGTATAGAGTTAATATTTTTAGAGGAGAGATATAATGCATCTATTTTTGTGTGCTTTCATGATTTCTTTAAATCAACATCATTCAGTTGTACTATATCTCGACTCGGCCTGGGTTAGCTACGTTGTCCTAAACGCTCGCTCTTTTCAAACCTATTACTTTACACATAAGCAACTACTCTATTTGCTATTTCTACTCGCAGAAAGCTAAGCTTGCTTTTAAGCCTGGGTATAAAAAGGCGTGCGTGATGAATGATATGAATTTTAGAGACACAATAAAAATACACAAAAATGAAGACATTATATTCCTCCACATCTTTTTATTTACCAAATTCAAATATTTGTATAAGTGTGTTATGAGATTTTAGCTTGTTGTTTAAGGTTTTTTTGTGTGTGATTCTTCTCTATTGTTTGTTCGCCTGTGTTTGCTCCACGGATCTGAATTACGTAGCAATAGAAATTTTGTAAAATGAAATAACTAAAAATCAAGTAAAAGACCTACTTGATAAGACTGTCAACGAAATCCTTTCTTTTCCATTCGGTTCGTATCATATTCGATATGACGAATATGGATAAATTTTTTTCGTTAGCTTATCAGATATGAGTATGAGTGAAGATTTTTTTAGTTAGCTAAATTGATAAGGGTACAAATAAAAGCTATTTCGTATCCGTTATCCTATAGGATAAATATAAAATAATATATATAAACATAAATAAATATATATGTCCTATTTTAAAATATGTAAAAATAATTAATCTATTAGTAATTTAAGTTTTTCAGAAGATCATCTAATTATTTGTCATCTTTTCAATAAAATTCTTAATTTTCAACAGAACATTAACATTTGTTTCTTGGATTCTACCAAAATTAATTTCATCCAACTAATTATTTATTTAATTTTACCATCCTCTCGTTTAATTCTTTTAAAAAACTGATCGTATAACTATAACTCTAGTCTAATATTTCATAGTATATATTATTTTTTTCTCGTTAATGTATATACTCTACTTGCTCTCATGTTGTGCTTGTGTTTGTGAAAATATTAATTTTAGGTATTTGTGTAAAATATGATTTATCTATTAAACTAAAAAAATATTATATTAATATTATCCGTATCGTCTGTTACCCGTTCGTTATCCTATAATTTTAACGGATAAGGATAGAATAAGAGTAACTCAAATTCTAACGGATAAAAATAGAGTACGTAAAAGAGTAATTTCAAACAAGTACGAATATGAAAATAACTTCACTCAACCCGTATCGTACACGTCGACACCCCTACTACTAGAACATTAAGTTAAACGGCTTTTACAAATTTATCAGGCATTCAAATAAATAACGTGCATTTAACAATTTGTTATATCTTGATATTAATAACTTGACTTCCAAATATCTAAAAGTGTCTGAACAACATTATTAAAATATAATTGCAAATTAAACAAATATTATAAATAAAATGCAGCTGTTATTTTGTGAAAAAGTTCTAAGTAAATGTGTAAATGTTTTAAAATTCAAATCAATCTCATATAACTTTCACTTACAAATAAATAAATAATATATATAGTCATATAGCTTTCACTTAGTACGATTCTTCACATATTCAAAGTATGTAAACAGGAATTTGCACCATAGTTTAAACTACTATATACTGACAAAAGGAAAATTTTCACAGAGACCATAGTACAAACATTTTCAACAGATAAGACCAAAATCACTTCAAAATTTCACAAAGAGTCAGGGGCGCAAGTATTACTTGCGCCCCTAATTTTTTTCAATTTTTTTTCAACTCCCGTTCAGTTATCTTAAGATTTCAATACAAATTTTATACTTTAGAGACACAACTAATATTTACGCCTCTAAAAAACCTTAGGGGCGCAACTATTAGTTGCGTCCTTGATCTTTTGTGATATTTTTAGAGGTCAGTTAGCCTTCTCTGTAAAAACAATTGTTTTGCTGGCCCTTTATGTAAAAATTCCCTGAAAAAATGCTCCAAATGAAGATATACTTCTACAAGCAAGATATTCAGCAAATAGAAGTAAAGGGATTAATAAGAAAATCTTTTCCAATATCAATGATGCATATTCCTATATGAAAATATATACGTTGAATTTTGGAGAAATTTGGTAAATATCAAGTTGAAGTAAATTTCACAAAATATAAAGTTTTATAATTGACACTAATGTCAAATATTTTCAGTGTCGAATAATGTATGTCGCATCAGAAGACGACATAGAAAATTTAAAAACGCCGACACTGATTAAGAATTTTGAACTAGTGATTGCTTTGAAAAAATAAAAAGAAGTTTAACTACCAACATAGTTGATGATATATAGATCTCTGAAGACATACTTCAAAATCAACCAATAAGTTTAATTATATTGGATTGTGAAAATGATGAGATTTTCATTTGACCTCCGTTTCATTACAAACTCCTATATGTTATCTCTCTGAAAAAATAAGCATATATCCATGATCAACTAATAATCATGGCTTTCTCAACAAAACAAAACAAAGAAAAAAGAAAAGGCAACAGAAATTATTTCTATGTTCCTATTATGTGTGCAATAAATTGGAACCCCTGGAGCTGAAGTTTAGACCATTTTGTATCCATCCACGCTGTGCTGTACGCGGAAAATTTTTACAAGGACCATAGAACAATTTTTTTTAACATATAAGATCAAAAGCACTTAAAAAATTTCATAGAGGGTCAAGAGTGTAAGTAGTACTTGTGTTCTAATTTTTAAATTTTTTTTCAACTTCCATGTATTTCTTCTAAAAATATAAGTATTAGTTGCGTGATTATCTTATCTTATCTTGTCATTGATCTTATCCGTAAAAAAATATTATTTCTCTGAGATTTTATGCAAAAATTGCGCTGTACGCTGTACGCATCACCGCTCTCTCTCTCTCTCTCTCTCAAGTCTCCAACCATCTGCGCTCAACTGTTTCTGCCTCCCCTATTAAATTGCAATCATAATTATTGGCCATCTAATTCCTAATTTTTCGCTCCATATATTTTTTCTGTCGCAAAGTTGCAAAACTTGTGATTCTTACAAGTCTTAAATAAATGTACATGTACAGTTAGAAATTAGGCATTGAATCTCTCGGAACTTGAAATTTACAATTTTGTTTTTGCAGGTATAAACGGATATATATATATATACTCCACATGATGCAGCGATTGTCAGATTAGAGTTGTCAAATATGTCGTTTCATTACATATTTACATGCAAAGGATTTGTTGCATGTCCATTTTTTTTTTCAGAGAATTGGGCTCTTGTTTTTTATGCTTTATCTTTTTGCTTGTCAAGCTAAAGATATTAAAACAGGAAAAGAATTGACTTATCCCCTTTTAATGATGCGACTAAATATTGTTTAACTGATTGAATGCAATTATGAACCGCCATCTATCATCTCCATCTTTACAATAATATACACTTTATGAAGATAGTTGGATGTTATTTTTAATCATATCACAATATCACATCATGTTCATTAATTATTAACCTTCTCATCTGACTTTTCTTTACTATTATTATTATTATTATTGTATTATTATTATTATTATTATTATTATTATTATTATTATTATTATTATTATTATTATTATTATTATTATTTTTATCTCAGTTGACGGATTATTGTATTATTCTTTCTCTTTTTGTTTAAATTGTGGTTGATGTGTCCAAAGAGTCATAAAATAAAAACAATGTCACACTTTTGTAGTACTATGTGGAGATTCTAACTCAAATATTATCGTTGTAATAGATTATTGTCCAAAAAAATTTCTTCCTTGTTATTTAAAAAAAATCCTAATATCTTTTTATTTATTTATGTTATGTTCATAAACCTGTTGCATGGCATAATTACGTTATAGAGAATTTAATTTCTCTTGAATATTTATTCATTTAACAACTTTTTTTTTTTTATTGAATACATTTAACAACTACAATGCCCCTAGTCAACTGTTTGTTTTGCCACACTAATTGCACCTCTCTGTCTGAATCTCTCTTCCGTACTTTTTTCCTTTTGCACCTCTCTTTCTCTCTCCATCACACTCTAGCATCAATATTTCTCTCTCTCATACCGTTCCTGGCTTCACACATTAAGTAGCTCACTGAGCAATATTTAAAACCATCTGTACACCTGAAACACTCTTGAGAGAAAAATAAACTGAATAAGAAAAAACATAAGGGAAAAAAAGAGGATGAGCTTTGTATCAGGCTCAGAGAAAAACCATGAAGACCCAAATACAGCTGGTGGAAATGGAGATATAGATGATGACAGTAGCAAGAAAAAGACGCCAAAGGTGCCGTTCCTTAAGCTTTTTTCCTTCGCCGACAAATGGGACTACTTTCTGATGACATTGGGTTCGATTGGTGCGTGTGCGCACGGTGCCTCTGTTCCCGTCTTCTTCATATTCTTCGGCAAGCTCATAAACCTAATTGGACTTGCCTATCTCTTCCCTGCCTCAGTCTCTCATAGAGTTGCCAAGGTACAACAGAATTGTCTTCACAAATCAGTAATCTATTGTTCTCCAAGAAAACTGTTTCAATATTATATATCAATGCAAAACACACACCTTGTTTCAAAAAAAATGCAAAACACGCACCATTGTACACAAGGAGGCGTAGTATATCAACTTGTAATCATCATCAAGGAAAGGGGCCTTCTGATTTTGACAAAGGGAATCTTCCTTGTAGTTTATCAATAAGCCATTTTACAATTTACATACCAAATGACATATTTGGTTTTCTGATTTGATATTGCATAAATGATAGTATCTTAAGGTTTTTTTCTTTCTACATTTTGTTATTTAATTTTTACAGTACTCGCTGGACTTCGTCTATCTGAGCATCGTAATTTTGTTCTCGTCATGGACAGGTATGTATAATGTATTGAAAGAAAATCGACAACAGACTTACATATACATATTATCGAAAGATGAAGCAAATTGATTTTAATTCCTTTTTTGGTGGTTCCTAGAGGTGGCATGTTGGATGTATACAGGAGAAAGACAAGCAGCAAAGATGCGACTTGCGTACTTGAGATCGATGCTCGATCAAGATATCAGTGTATTTGACACAGAGGCATCAACTGGTGAGGTGATAAATGCCATCACTGGTGATATAATCATAGTTCAAGATGCAATCTCTGAAAAGGTATGTATATATGTACATACATTTTTCCTGATTTTGAATACAAATTCCCTGGTTTGCTGCTGCTTCTGGGCAATTTGAAAAGGTGCCAAAACTGCGCATGCAGTCTGTGCTTTACATAAGCATTGACATATATAATTTAGTTTCACGAGTCAATTTGCTTTATATCACTTAATGTCAAGAATAAACAAATTTGGCATCGATTTTCATTTTTTCTCTCTCTTCAAAATAATCCGACAGAATGAGATTTTCATTGTTTTTCACATGTTATTAAATTGCTATCTTGCAAATCTAAATTATTGGTAACTGGGGTTTACTCCAGTAAACATAATTATGTATTATCATAATTGGCACTGTATATACTGTTTTTTTTTTAAATCTTGACAGCGGCTATCAAATATAACTTCACTATACTATTATACTAGGAGACTGCTCGGTTATTTATTACCTACACTAAGTATAACAGAATTCAACATTAGTCGCATTCTTAGGAACAACATTTGTTTTGCTTAGTGTAGGTAATAAATAACCGAGCATTCTCCTAGTAATTCTATCTATTTGTTTAATCGATTAGACATTTAGATGTGAATACGATTCAAAATAGTTTACTTCATTAGTTTCCTTTTGTGGGTATCTTATCTAGCATTAATGCATTATTTGGGGAATTCTTTTTCTGTTTAACTCTAAAAAAAATAAGAATTATATCCATGACTGTGCTTTTGAAACATTTGACAGCCATGTCCCTACTATTATGCGTTCAGCGTTCATACGTGCTTTCTAGACGCACTCGTTCAGAAATAGAAGTCACTCGAGTTTACGAAGCAAAAAAATATCAAGTACTTTTGAAATAAGTGTTCACATCTAAACACAGCGTCAGAACGTGCGTCCAGACGTAGCGTTCACAACGTAACCTGAACGCAAATTTGAAATTTTGCATCATACTTAAATCATTTTTATCGTTTGTTTTTTCAGCGTGAACGCTTGCGTTTAGTCTGAACGCTGAATGCAAAAAAAATAGAGCCATGAATGCCAAATTTTTGAAATGAGAGTCACGAATGTCATTCTTATTTTTTTAAGGTTCAAATAAAAATATTCTTATTTGGGATAGCCAGTAAGAGGGGACAGGTAGAGTTGTTGGAAAGCATTTATTGTATGACAGTATGAGGATTATTGGGAAACATACCATCTACTACCAGTATTTCTCTATTTTGTTCACACATACCGCCAAAATTTAATGGCAGATACTTCATAGTTCATAGTTATCTCTTTTGGTTGCCTCCCCAATTTTTCTTTCCTTTCACTATTACTTTTTTTTTGTAAGTTTTCGTTCGTACATCTGTTTTCGTTGAACTATTCTAATTCTCATGCTTTTCAATAAACCATATTTTTATTTCTTTTTGGGCTAATTTAACAACCAATGTAGTTAAGTCAAAACATTAGAATCGGAGAGATTTTTTTCTTTAAGTTTGGATGAAGATTCCTATAACCAATAATAAACTTTTGATGTACAAACTTCCAATAATCTCTTACAATTATTTCGAGCTATTATATTTCAAAATAAATTTAAGCTGGATATTGACCGTGCTTTCATTAACATAATAATATGCATATACAATCAAACAATCAAACATAATAATATGTAATTTGTCAAAAACGTTACAGTGACAAACACTGACACATAAATTTGTCAGTGACACCACATAAGTAAAAGATATGCTATTATTTATAAAACCAACAAATCAGAAATGTGCACTTTATCTTAAAATATCCGAAATAAAGAAAGAAATTAGAAAATGAAGAAAGCAGCATTTAAAGATGTGGCCCACATGAAATTCAGAGTTGAGTAATTGACCAACGGCTATTAGAAACCCATCCAACCAACGCATGCTTCCTCAGCAGGAATGGAATGCTATTAATTGTAGATCCAGTGCACCGATTTAATTGGTTCTTAATTATATCCGTTTTTTAGTTGTTACTACCATATGTTCCTCTGTATATTCATGAAATCTACATGCATTGAGTACCAGTACATGATGCAGATTTAATAGATAGTATATTCTTGTAAACATGGTTGATATTCTGAAACAATGGATGTACAGCAATCATACATCATTTTTTCTTTTCTTTCTTTTGGGAACAAGAATGGATTTCAACAAGACAATCAAAGTAGTTTTTTTTTAATATATCTAAGATTTTCCATGAAAATATATAGTAATCACTCATGAAGTTGGAGAGAATATTTGCCGATTTTGTAGCACATACAATTTCACAAGTTGTGACCACATTAAATCAAACAGTAATAAATAGTCATAAATGAATTTAAAAAAGCTGTTCTTAAAGCTATATGTTAGGGCACCACTTTTGTACTTACCTCAGGCTCAGTATAGATTTCTTTTCTTTTCATTTTGGAGAAGTTACTGTGTTTTATCCTCCCTGGGAAAGCAATTCATAAATTATTAAGGTTCCTAGGGAGATATTCTATTCAAAACTTGAACGGCCAAATTTGACTAGTAGTTAATTGCTTGATGGCTGTGTACCAATAAAGTAATTGTAAAGGAATCTTGTTTTTTTTTTCAAAATAATACCTTGGCAAGATGTATATACTGAAATTGGTAAGATCAGAAAAAAAAACTAAAATTTAATTTATACTACAAAAGGGTCTTGATTGTCTAAGGTATATATAGGTACAGAGACAACACCCAAAACCTAAAGTCATGACCTGTTTTTTAGAGTTTGGCAAGTGTTCACAACATGGTAATCCTATTTCTAGATTTTGGTTGTTTCTTTGCTGTCATGGCAAAGATAATAGTTAATAATTTCCAACAAAACATATACATTTTTCTTCTTTCCTTATCCCAATAGGAAACCTAATAATTACTTACTATCAGCAAGAAACCGACCAATTTCTCTTCTTTTCATCAACCCCACAGAACTCCTTTATGAGCCTTTGAAGTAGCTGGAGTATGTCTCATTCAAATTCTTATAACCACGTTGTTAGGTGGATCACAAGTTCTCTTCCACGCAATTATCTTTCACTACTTTTCTTAATTACTTGGGAGGCACATAAATGAGTGAACAGTACCATTAGCTTTACTGGTACCAAATCAAAGCAAGATAGCACAAAAAAAAAATGAATGAACCGTACCATCACTGTTGTGCAACAACCTGAGCGGCATCTATTAAGAGTATTGGGTGTTTCTAATAGCACAACAAAATTGTTACATTTAATAGCTGACATTAATAGAAAATAAATGATTGAACAATTATAAATGAAAAAAATTTCAATTAGCTTTTCATAATTCAAGCAGAATAAGCAGAAAAAGATTAAAATAAAGGTTTAATGTTTAGAAACCTGAAAGTTGAAACATACAATTTGAACTTGATTTCTAATCTTACCGCTTTTAGTACTTTTATTTTGGCAATAATACTGATTTTAACAGCAATTTCACTATATCACTAAAATGTAAAAAACAACAATAGAGATGCTCACATTTACACACAAGGCGCTATGAGTTAATACCACAATAAAGTGAATATCAAGGAAAAAATCTCATATTTTTCACTATCAGTTCTTATTCAGAATAACAGTTGAGCATTTAGAACAGATTTACAACAACCTTTTTATGCCCTACATTTTAACTATATTTTTCACTATTCTAGGTTGGGAACTTCATGCACTACATAAGCCGATTTATAGCAGGTTTCGCAATTGGATTTGCACGTGTCTGGCAGATCAGCTTGGTCACACTGTCAATCGTCCCACTTATTGCCATTGCTGGAGGCATATATGCCTATGTCACCATTGGCCTCATGGCACGTGTTCGCAAGTCCTATGTTAAAGCTGGAGAAATTGCCGAAGAGGTGCATTTGTAGATATTACTATGAACATATATGTTAATGTTTCCTTTTCTTTGCAAATTAATTCTGCAATTTCATGATTTTTTTTGTGCAAAACATTAATATTTTGTCATCATTTCAGTAAACAAAATGACTATCAGTAGACCATGAAATTGTGTAATGGAAATACTATCTATGGTCTTCAATATTAACCCTACACTATCATTTTATAAAAGGATTGATTTTAAAATATAACTGACAAATTTTGATGGGCATACTTCTCGTTCCACAATAGTCTTACCAAGTTATTGCAAATAACAAAAGAAGTTATATAAAAAGATGTTAATTTGATTACTATCTTGAAAAGTTTTAAAATCACGAACTTAATTTGTGCAAACCCATTCTGATAACTTCTCAAAATCAAGGTTTTAATTGTAAGTTAACTGAGACAGGTGATAGGGAATGTGCGTACAGTACAGGCATTTGCCGGGGAAGAGAAAGCAGTTAGAATGTACACTGACGCGCTGAAAAAAACTTACGAGTATGGCAAAAAGGGTGGGCTGGCTAAAGGGCTTGGTCTTGGGTCAGTGCATTGCGTACTATTTTGTTCATGGGCGTTGCTTGTCTGGTTCACAAGCATTGTAGTGCACAAAGATATATCGAATGGTGGAGAGTCGTTCACAACTATGCTAAATGTTGTCATTTCAGGACTGTAAGCTCTCTCTCTCTCTCTCTCTCTCGATGTACCAGAATTCTCAATTTTTTCACATGAAATTTATTCTCAACAAAAGAAATTACCCAGTTTTTATCGATGAAATTGATAATGAGGACCTGGAATAATATGTCTTGCCTTCCAATAGATGATATAAATCTTGATATGGTTCTAGCAGCAGTGTTGTTGACCTCCTTGTTATATTAACCTGAAAAAAAAATCAAATGCTATAGGCACTGTCATAATACATACAAAATTCTTGAATATGACAAAACAAAGGCTGTTAATATGATTCTGAATCAGCTAATTAATTTGTTAACTTATTAATTGTGTTATGGTCTTTTTTCTTAAAGGTCCCTAGGTTTGGCAGCACCGAACATCTCAACGTTCCTCCGTGCAAGAACTGCCGCATACCCAATATTTCAGATGATAGAGAGGAACACCATAAATAAAGCAAGTGCCAAGTCGGGAAGGACCATGCCATCTGTTGAAGGTCGCATAGAGTTCCGTACAGTGATGTTCAGCTACCCTTCTCGGCCTGATGTTCTCATCTTCAATGGACTTAATCTTGACATACCCGCCGGAAAGATTGTGGCATTAGTAGGGGGAAGCGGGTATGATATAAGCTTATATTTTAGTATATACATCAATAGAGATTCAGATTTTGAAATTTTCTTCTTAATTTCTCTTCCAAATTTGGTTTTCCTGTCAAAAGTTCATCATATATATGAAAGGAACTTGGCAAGTATTATTGTGAAACTTAGAAAATCATATCCTTTAGAATGAGTCTTACCAGCTGATTAGTTGGTATGGATACATCTTTTTTTCTACATATACTGCAAACCTGAAGGAAACCCAAGAGGAAAAGGGCAGCCCGGTGCACGTAGCTCCCGCTTGCATGGGGTCCGGAAAAGGGTCGGACCACTTTGGGATCTTTGTACGGAGCCTTTCCTTGCATTTCTGTAAGAGACTGTTTCCACGACTCGAACCCATGACCTCCTGATCACAAGGCGATAGCTTTACGCTACGCCAAGGAAACCCAAAAAGAAAAGGAAAAAAAAATAAAAAGAAGCCACTTGCATCCAAAAGGAAAACCATGGGTAGATCATAGCCAATCGATTGAATACAAAAAAGGATAAAAATTATTTCGGCCTCTAAGTCACAATTTTAAGAATGATTAATCTAATGTTTTTCCAAATCGATAATGAGTTCAAATTTTCCTGTTGGACCAATAAGGATTATGTTTGGGTCTTCAGCTGCTTCTGTCAATTTTTAAACCAACAAAACAAGTGTCTAAATAAGTTCATTCTAATCCAAACAGATCTGGAAAGAGCACTGTGGTCTCACTAATAGAGCGGTTTTATGAGCCATTATCAGGATCAATCTTGCTTGATGGACATGACATCAAGGGCCTTGACATTAAGTGGCTTAGGAGCCAGATTGGGCTTGTCAACCAGGAACCAGCACTCTTTGCAACTAGCATTCGAGAAAATATTTTGTATGGAAAGGATGATGCCACTATGAATGAAATAAACCATGCTGCCAAGCTCTCTGAAGCAATCACCTTCATTAATCACCTGCCTGATCGGTATGAAACACAGGTATGTGCTTTACATAATTTTTATTAGGGCTTGTTTCAAGATTTGATCGCTGTGAGTTACTCAGACTTGCTATTGAAACTCATGTTGTCTGTAGTGAAAATGTTGAGCAGAGCTTCAACAATTAGGCAGCAAAGTCATAGATTGATGATCCTACATTTAATCTCAAAAGCATAGTCTAAAGAATTCATATATTTTTTTACTTCATACTATATCCTGAATATTATGAAATATGAACAATGAAAGGGCAGCCCGGTGCACACGTAGCTCCCGCTTGTGTGGGGTCCGGAGAAGGGTCGACCACTTTGGAGTCTTTGTACGCAATCTTTCCATGTATTTCTGCAAGAGACTGTTTCCACGACCCGTACCCGTGACCTCCTGGTCACATGGCGACAACTTTACCGCTACGCCAAGACTCCCCTTTAAATATGAACAATGAAGTGAAAGTAAAATAAAAACAAAATAGCAGAATATTAAAAATAAAAATACACACATTTGGCACAATTCATTATTGATAATATGTTAAAATTTTAATATGGAGAAATAAATCAAACAAACTGCATACCTACTGCTTATAGCACAGAATTTATGATAGGTTGGAGAGCGTGGGATCCAGCTGTCAGGTGGTCAGAAGCAGCGAATCGCGATATCTCGAGCAATACTAAAAAACCCTTCAATTCTCCTTCTAGATGAGGCAACAAGCGCACTTGATGCTGAGTCTGAGAAAAGTGTACAACAGGCTCTTGACCGAGTGATGGTAGGCCGAACAACTGTTGTGATTGCTCACCGCTTATCGACAATTAGAAATGCAGATATGATTGCAGTGGTTCAAGAAGGCAGGATTGTGGAGACTGGGACCCATGATCAGCTCATGGCAACACCTGGGAGCACCTATGCATCTCTTGTGCATCTGCAAGAAGCTGCACAAATGAAGCAACGACCACTGCTCTCTGAGAGCACCAGCATTGGTCGACCTCTAAGGTAAGCCTCAAGTTTATAAATTAGCATGCATGTAGAATGCTAAGTTCAAAGTGAACTTGTCATCATCTTACAGTGGTGGCTGCTGAACTGTATCTTTTGTTCCTTACATTTAAGTTTGTTCTTTTGTTAGTCTCCAAATGTTTTATTTAGGTATTCAAATCGAGTTTCCAGGTGCTAAAGAGTGGCGGAGTGATCTGGTTATTCATGCATATATAGTTATATATGTCATTACATATCAGTTTCAGCACTAGCTATATTCTTTTTGAGTTAGGTAAAGAGAGACCGAGACATGGAGGTTTTGGTGTCAGCCAGTACAATAATGGAATTGGTAACCATTCAGGTTACTACTTTCAAAAAGATGAAATAACTAAACAGTGAAATTACATCCTTGTTACAAAGTTTGCAAGGAAGTTTCACTATATATCCATGTTCGCAAGAAGAAATATAGAAATGTAAAAACAAATTCAGTTTGAAAAGATAAATAAAGGATGACTGCATTGCTCTTCAATAATATCACCACCAAAATAACTCTTTTTAAGCCCCAAACCGAACATTGTTGGGATCATTCCTCAACTATTAGAAACATAAATGGGGTCTTCCGTAATCTTTTATTTGAAGCATACTTGGACCTGGAGCTTTACCTAACAAAATTCTCAATTACATTAATTATTTGTTTGTTATTATTTGGTCCAATAGCTCCAAGTATTCAAGGGAGCTGTCAGGCCTAAGCATGGGAGGTAGTTTCCGAGGTAGTTTCAGATCAGAGAAGGACTCAATTAGCCGATTCGCCGAGCCCAGCTATGACACATCCAGGCCTCGCTCTGTGTCTATGAGAAAACTATACGGGATGGTACGCCCTGACTGGATGTACGGTATGGTTGGTACGCTTAGCTCTTTTGTGACTGGATCTCAAATGCCGCTCTTTGCACTGGGTGTAACACAAGCACTTGTATCATACTACATGGGTTGGGAGGAGACACAGAGAGAGGTGAAGAAAATAGCATTCCTCTTCTTGGGTGGGGCAGTGTTGACTGTTATATTTCATGTGTTGGTGCACCTTAATTTCGGTATTGTGGGAGAGAGGCTGACTCTCAGGGTCAGAGAGCGGATGTTCGCAGGTATGATGCATTTCAACTTTCTATTTTGCCCATAGGATGGAGAAATTGAATTGACTGTTTTCTAAGATAACACTTTTATGATTATTCAAACACATGTTCTTTGCTACACTTGCTACAACAACAACAAAGCCTTTAGTCCCAAACAAGTTGGTGATGAAAGGTAAAATGGTGGATTTCCACGTGTGGAAGTTGGCTTCGGTTAGCTTCACAGAAATATTGTGATTGATGAAGACGATTGAATCGCCGGGAAGATAGAGAAACTGTTGAGTACCATTGTTGCCGGTGCCAGTGTTTGTTGAATCGTACGGAGATTGAGAGAGATTTTGGTTTGTAGTTAAGGGATCAGCCATTAGAGGGATGAAGATATTGATCGAGCAATTCTTGATGAAAAGGATCAGTATTGCTCTGATACCATGAAAGATGAGAGAAGAGGAATAGAGAAGAAACAGAATAGGGAAGAAACAGAATTGTAAAACTTGTAATCTATATTTCACTGTCTAAAAATGATAGGTATACATGTCCTTAAATAGACTAAGTACAAGAGTAACTGAGTAGTTAAGACATTCTGTGTAACACTAATTACATAAATGCCCTTGTTCTAATTCTTTTAAAGATAGAGTCCTGTGTCTTCTAATAGTAGGCTAGAAATGAAACCCAATCGACATAATGGACAATCAATGTAAATAATAATAATAATAATAATAATAATAATAATAATAATATGTTTAACATTCTTTTCTGTACATATTTCATCTTAATCTTATAGCCATTCTGAAGAATGAGATAGGGTGGTTTGATGAAGCAAACCATGGGAGCTCAATGCTGGCATCTCAGCTGGAGACTGATGCAACACTGCTTCGGACCATCGTCGTTGACCGGGCAACAATTCTGCTGCAGAATGTTGGCATGATTGTCACATCTCTTGTCATTGCCTTCATCCTCAACTGGCGTCTAACCCTCGTTGTTCTTGCCAACTACCCCCTCATGGTTAGCGGCCACATCAGTGAGGTAGTTTTGTTCAATGGTTACCACTCTTGAGTTGATTTTTAAAAATTCTTTTTACCTCCTTTTTTTTGCAAAAGAGCCCTCGAATGTTATTTATTGTCAAATCTTCTATTTATGTATTTACAATTAGCACTCTACAATTTACTATTTTCGACAAATAGCATGGAACGGTTAGAAGAAGCACCAAATGAAGCAGAAATGAATGACTTTTCATAAATTTGAATGATTAATTCATTCAAATTACTTCATTTCCAGTTCATACAAATAAAAAACCAACAACTAGATGTTAATAATAAATATGTGAACTAGTGTGTCTGGTGCTCGCAATTTCATGGGATAATGCAGAATTATATCTACGACTAGATGTTACTAGTGTTTCTGGGGCTAGCAATTTTATGGGATTATATCTACGATTGCTTAATGCCATTATTGCGGTATTTTTTAAAACCACTTGATCTTGCTGAGACAATGGACTTCAAGCTCAAAGGGGTAAATGGGCTAAAGGTTGTGATGTAACTTTGGTTGGTCAGGCTTTTGTTTATTTGTTTGTAAAACCGCTGTGTTTCGGTTGAATGGAAACAGATAGTACATCTGTATCACATTTTTCTCAAAAAAAAAGGTGTGAAGCTTAGTTTTTTATATGATATTTACTAAAATTGCCAAAATTGAAATTAGTTTTGCACCCCGATACTAACAAATAGTAAACAAACAAACATACAGAAATTATTCATGAAAGGTTATGGAGTGGACATGGGAAAGACATACCGCAAGGCAAACATGCTAGCAGCTGAAGCGGTAAGCAACATTAGAACAGTGGCTGCATTTTGCTCTGAGGAGAAAGTGATAAAAATGTATGCTGATGAGTTGAGGGAACCCTCCAAACGCTCTTTTCGCCGGGGCCAGGCTGCAGGCATGTTTTATGGTGTCTCCCAATTCTTCCTGTTCTCGTGTTATGGCCTCGCTCTATGGTAAGACCAAAAGTTTAAAATTCAATTTGAATGATTGGCGTTGGTAAAGTTCAGTACCAGTCCTGCTTGCTTGGTACAAATCAAAACTGTTTACCAAATACTGAAGCCATGGTACAAACCAACTGTTTTGCAAAGCTGCTAGCTTGGTACAAACCAAAACTGTCTAGTACTCATGCTTGCTTAGCACAAACCAGAAACTGATTGCCAAATACTGGGCAGATACTATAACAATGGTAAGGTACAGAGAGAGAGAGAGAGAGCAGAAAACTAATGAGCAGAAAGCAAAGGTGATTGAAACCCATATTCTTGCTGTATCACTCCTAGACAAGGACTGCTAAAATTATGGATCATGAAACACCAGAACTATTTACCTTTTCTCTGAGAATCATTTCGTCAAACATCTCATGTGCGCCACCCCAATTAACACAGGTATGGGTCCACTCTGATGGGGAAAGGAGAAGCAACCTTCAAATCAATCATGAAATCATTCATGGTTCTGATTGTAACTGCGCTTGCCATGGGAGAAACCCTCGCACTCGCACCCGACATCGTAAAAGGCAACCAGATGGCAGCATCTGTCTTCGAGGTGCTCGACAGGAAAACCGAGGTTTCGGCCGACAGTGGGGAGGAGGTGAACAAAGTCAATGGGGTGATTGAATTGAGAGGTATCGAGTTCCGGTACCCTGCCAGGCCAGAAGTGGAGATTTTCAGAGATTTCAGTTTGAAGATGAAGGCAGGGAAGAGCATGGCACTGGTAGGAATGAGCGGGTCTGGAAAAAGCACTGTTCTGGCATTGATTTTGAGGTTTTATGATCCGATTTCTGGCAAGGTTATGGTTGATGGTATGTTCTGTCTCTTCCCGATTCCTTCCACCATTTCCTTGTAAATAAATTTCCACCATTTGTTAGGAACCTTATGTTATTGCATCTTTAAATTATCATTTCTGGAATTAATTCAAATACTTCAATGCAGGTAAGGATATTAAGAAACTAAAACTGAAATCATTAAGAAGGCACATTGGCCTGGTTCAGCAAGAACCGGCGCTCTTTGCAACCACAATATATGAGAACATTATCTATGGGAAGGATGGTGCAAATGAAGCTGAGGTCGTTGAGGCCGCAAAACTCGCAAATGCACATTCCTTCATCAGTGCCTTGCCAGAGGGGTATAACACGAAAGTTGGCGAGCGCGGGGTCCAGCTATCAGGCGGCCAGAAACAACGCATTGCCATCGCACGTGCAATTATAAAAGATCCCGCCATTTTGTTGTTGGATGAGGCGACAAGTGCATTGGATGTGGAATCTGAGAGGGTGGTACAACAAGCTCTCGATACCGTCATGAAGAACCGTACCACTATCATGGTGGCGCACCGGCTTTCGACTATTAAAAACGCTGATGTTATATCAGTAATTCAGGAGGGTAAGATCATTGAGCAAGGTAGCCATGCAAGTTTAGTTGAGAAGAAAGATGGCGCCTATTTTAAACTTATTAATTTGCAACGACAACAACACCAATGAAACAACGAGCAATTGTAAGTTTAGATTCGGATCTATTTTATGGGCTGTTTTAGATTCGGATCTATTTTAAGGGAAATAGGTTTTATTAATTTGGACCATACTTTTCTTTCTTTATTTAGTGAAATTATTATTTGTGGTTGTTAAGTAAAAAGTAATTAAGCATGTAAGAATTTATTCTTTTCCACTAGTGTAAATTGATGTGATCAGTTTGAGTAGTATATTATTTAGAATTTGTTTATTGCTTTGGAAATTAATATTATGACCTTTTTTTAGCGTTTTGAATAATGCATATCTGATAGTAAACTTTGTTGTGTCATATATAGGTTCAATTTCCTCTTACAAAGGCCCATGATGCAACTAAAACAAAATAAAAAAATGATGTTAGTTGGATAATTACTGTAAATACTCAATTTGAATGGTACAACCAACTTTTAGGATACATATTTTAGATGAGAGATTAAATATGTGGTATATTAAATTTGAATCACTTTAAAATTTGATTTGTCATTGATTATAAAGTTGTTACAAATTACTGTTAAAAATATTAAATTATTTGATGAAAGACTAAATATTTTTTTGAATTGATCCAAATTCAATATGTCCAATTCAAGTAAACTAAGAAGACATTTATAATTGTAACTTTTAGTGAGTTAGGTTGTAGTCCACGGAGGATTAATGAAATTTTTCGGGGTGATTCAATATTTCGGGTTTTTTTTTTCCAGAATGGTTCAAAAATCATGAATATTTTAAAAAATTCAAATTATAAGCTTATTTTTCAGAAACTTTTTTCTAATTATATGATCAATTTTGAATTTTTTTCCAGGGTGGATCAGCTGACCCACCCTAGGCCTTAGTGGCTTCGTCCCTGGTTGTACTGTTCGGCCAAGCAAAGTCCTCACTGTGTTTGGGTATCAAATCTCACATATGGACGACTCTGTGTTTGTTCACCAAATCTCACATATGAATGACTCAAATTTTGATTTATCATGCTCAATAATTTTTATACGAAAATCTTGTCGAATATTTTTTTTCTATTTTTAGAGTATTTTAAGTTATTGTTTTGAATTTTTTAAGGTGGCCTAATTTTATGCAAAAACATTAATTATTTTATTACTATTTTGTAGTAATCTTAAAAAATTCGAAACAAATACTTCAAAAAAATTATAAACATAGAAAATTTTAGTACCCTATAAGATTTACTATCATATAAGATTTTTTAGTACTTATAAAATTTATAACATAGAAAATTTACTATTCTATAAAAAATTTTATAAAGAAATCATTGAGCAGGATAAATCGAAATTTTAAATGTTTATATGTGAAATTTGAACTTCAAGCACGGAGTTGTGATTGGCCAAACACCGTAGCATCACTCATTTTTAATTTAAATATTATCTTTATAAAAAATGTATCATGCTACTTGGATTTATCATAGAAGTTGTATAAGCATAAAAACAATCACATTATTTACTTGATTTGTGGGTTATTACTGTGACGCATATAGACGCACAGATAAGCATTATATTTCAATTTGAAGCGTGTTTTACCCCAGTTTGCACCTAATAACTAACTAATAAAAAAAAAACAAAAGCTGACTCTTGTCAGTTTCTAGATAGAAGAGAAATAGAGATATTTGATATTGGGAGCTGATACATAGATACCATATTTGATATCGATTATTGATATCGATTTTATCATGCATTTTTAAAAGAATGAAATAGTTATACATGTTAATAAAAGTATATGTTGTTTTATTTTTAGTTATTATGCATGTTAATAAAATCAGTATCGATAGTTGATATCAAATGTGTATCTACGAAACATTATCCATTTGATATCTCCCCTGCAGAGATTTTTTTTCCTTTTCTTTTCTTTTCCACTTGCTTGTTTATCATCTAATAGTTAATTCTAAAATATTAGCAAAATATCTTGTGATGATGGGACGATTCGTATACGTTGCTTGATACATTCTTTGTACAAGTATTGCTTTCTATATGGTAGCAAGTACGTCTAATACTAATTGCTATTGGATATATATATATATAAATATATATATATATATATATATATATATATATATATATATATATTATTTTTATTTGTCTCATTGTCAAATAAAGCAACATATACTTTTATTATTTTGACCATGTTGCAGTTCTAAATTGACAAAGGTTGATTAGCTGATTACCGAGTATATCTGCGGCTTTCAAAGGCGGTTTCGACAAAAAAAAAAAAAAAGACGCTGATACAGTATTTTCGTGTTTTGTTTTTTCATTTTTCTCGTTGGCACTGACGCGCGGATCTCACGCTTTGATCACGCATTGACTATAAATGAACATGTGTTTTGAGACATTTCAAAGACAAAACACGGCAGCTGATACATTTCCAAAAAAAAAAAAAAAGATTAGTGGAAACAGGAAACCGTGCGTCACGAATTGAGACAAGTTGACAACAATCACAAAAAAGTGATCACAACATTTTGCCGAGTGACAAACAGTCAACAAAATTGGAATATAATATATGCAATATATCTCACATCTTATAGTGTTGGTCGACTAAAAAAAGTATTAGAGTGTATTTAGTTTCGTTTTAATTTTATTGTTTTACTTTTTCAGAAAACATAAAACAGCTTTTTGTTTTTCTTTTTTTTTGTTTTTGTTTTTGAAAATTTAAATTTTCTTTTATGTGTGCATTAGATTGTAGTCCTAAATAAACATAGTCACCATTACTAGCTAGATTCCATGATAGATTACACAAACCATCTGACAAAGCACTGATTTAAATTATTTAGAGTTGTAAAATATTAAATGATGAATTATCTAAAACAAAAAAAATTACCTGAGAGTAGATCGCAAGATGAATTCATTTTATAAAATTAGTTAACTCCAACTGCTATATTTATGACAGTTTATGATAACAAATCAAATGAATAACCTCAAATTGTTGCTTTCACCATACTTGAATACAAACATAAGTGAATCTCTCACTGCTATATAAACGAGCTATTATATTCTTTTTTATATATCTGTTATTAAAAGAGGCTAGTGATCATTTCGAAATTAAATTTAACCTTTAATACTGATCCTTAATAGAAACTCGCCATAAAAGATTCATGAGGAATCGGGAAAATGAATGGAGAGTTAATACTGGTTGTAGAGTATAATTCGTTATAAAAGTCTACTTTTAATAGAGGTTGTTATGCGGGATCCGATATTAAAGACCTATAATATCGGATGCTTCACGAGATTCGGTATTAAAAACAACGAATCACTACTATATTAAGAAGCTTTAACGCCGCTTATTTATCACCGAATTTTAGTGAAATCCGACATTAAAAATGACTAGTGGCATTATCGAAATTTTCTGCAAAACTTAACACGATATTACATAAAAATTCGGTATTAAAAGATATTACTTTACTGAGAAAAAACTCTTTTGAATTTATCACTGAATGTTAATTAAAAACGATGATAAAACAGATCATTTATGACAAGATGTTTGTTATTATCATCAGATTTTTCTTAGCATCCAGTATTAAAAGTATTATCACCAGATTTTGATTAGCATCTGAAATTAAAAGCTTCTGGACAAATATAAAGTGTAGCCAATAAATCATCATTTTTTCTCAATCCAATCGGTCATTCTTCAAACAAACACAAATTTCTCACGGATCAAACCCTCCTTCTTCCCACATTTTGTTTCTCTATAAAAGACATGATATCTCCCTCATTCTTCATTCTTCTCGAATTTTTTCCCTCATGCTTCTTGAAGATTCAAATATTAATTATTTGTTGTAAACATAAAATTAGACTGTTTGATTGGATCCAAGTTTACAAACTAAACAAAATAATATTTTAGACTATTTTTAGAAGAAATTCTAAGATATTAAAGGTCATTTTTAGAAAAAATCTAAATTCATTTTTTGACCGGAAAATGGGCATCCGTCCTATTAATTTTTTTGGCCACATTCCGTCCGTATCAGCCGCATCTTACGCATCCATCCATTTAAGTTTTTTTTTTTGCCTGAATCCTTGACATCAATATATCCCATTATTTTTTTTTGTTTTATTTGTTTTAATTTCGTAATAAATGAGTGGGTTTACAACCAAAGAATACTTATAAAAAACATTTGCAGAAAAAAAAATTTTATAAAAGAACAAATATGTAAAAAAAACTCTGTCAAATCTGTCACCTCGCAATAAATTATCGTGACAGTTCTGATTTTTGTTTAACTTTTTTTCAATATTTATCACCGGCTTTTGGTGAATATTCAGTGATAAAAAGTGTTTTTATCACCGAATTTTTTAATACACGATAGTAAAAGATGCTTTTATTATTATCGAAATTTTGTTAATAAACAGTGATAAAATTTTATCCTCCATCTCTGATTTCTAAAACTGTTAGCACTCCTCTTCTACTCCGATAATAATATATTCAGAGTTAAATGTTTTTTTAAATTCGAACCTTCTCGAATTGTATTATATATGGGAGCAGATGCCCCATTTTCAACGTGCATGACTTGTCACTTGTTGAATCAATTATGAAAACAAAAGTTAAATTAATCACCAACTCAATGTTAAAAAGCGCCAAAATTCGAAAATTGTATGGCTTTTGCTGTTTTGCATGACTTGTATCTTTTTGTTTTTTTTATTTTTTATGAAAGAGATGTATCTTTGAAATTGATGGTTAATTTGACTGAGATTTAATTTGCACTACAATGAATTGTATTTAATTGGAATCATCGACCGGCCATAACCAAGTTGTTTAATTAATAATTACATGCGATCTCATATCGAGTATTGACGAAAGGAAATGATGAAGAAGAGAAATTGGTGGACTCTGAAATAATAACTTAAATCTATTTAGTTGAGTTATTATGCACTTTATTTGAGTTATTATGCATGTTATTTTTTGTACTGAAATAGTTATGCATGTTATTTTTTATACAGAAATAGTTATGCATGTTATTTGAGTTATTATGCATATTATTTTGTTAACATGTATAATATTTTTTTTCAGTACAAAAATAACATGAAATAACATGCATAATAACTCAAATAATATGCATAATAACTCAACTAAAGATGTATAAAAATATCGATATCAATAATTGATATCAAATATGATATCTACGGAATATTATCCATATAATAATGTGTTATGTGTATAGCTCGAGGTGACTACGTCGAGCTATACCGGTAAGCATTGAATTTTATCCATCTATTCTCATCAATTACTGTGAAGCTAGCTAACTATTAATGAATGAAGTCGTCTTAAAATAAATAACTTATATTATGTTATAATGACAATGTTACATTAATTGCACTTAGGCTGATAACTTGCATGTGCATACCAGTATAATATAATATAATATAATATAATATAATATAATAATGAGTAGGCCTGGTTAATTGCGGCTGTGACAGTCCCACAATCCAAGCAGGTGAGGTTTGTTACGGCCTAGGTTGTTGACTCATTTTTTTTATAATAACAAAGGATAATATTTCGTAGATATCAAATTTGATATTAACTATCGATATCGATTTTATTATGCATCTTTAGTTGAGTTATCATGCACATTATTTTAGTTATAATTTATGTTATACCATAATAACTATTTCAGTACAAAAAATAACATATATAATTATTTCATTACAAAAAATAACATACATGATATAACTCAAATAATGTGCATGATAACTCAACTAAAGGTGCATAATAAAATCGATAACATGATAACATGTATAATTATTTAATTACAAAAAAATAACATGCATAATAATTCAATAATGTGCATGATAACTCAACTAAATGTGCATAATAAAATCGATATTAATAGTCGATATCGAATATGATATCTACGTATCAGCTCCTAATAATAAATGTTTAGAACTCACTACTGTATTTATTGTAATGTTTTATTCATTGAAATTAATTTAACGAAACAATTGTTTATCAACTAATATATATAATTTCCAACCGTTTTAAATTTAATTAATTTATATAAAAATTTTGTTGAATAAAGTGTATATAAAATTTGTTGAAATTAGATTTGTGTTTAAAGAAAGATGTCGCGGAAAGTAGGCTTCATAATAGAAATAACACGAAAACATTTGGTAAATCAATAAGCGTGAATAATCAAAATTTAATAAATTGAAAAACATTAAATAAAAAACTATGGGTATCAAGTATCAACTAGGGTGCAAGAAATATTCGTAACTCGTGGCTCGTCTGTATTCAGCTCGAGAAATATTCGTTGTGAACTCGTCCGTTACCAACTCGAATTGTTAATGATACATGTTGGTCAACTCGTTAAGCTAACAAGTCAATCTTGAATTTTAAGCTCGGATCGTTATAACTCGCTTCGTTAACTCATCTTCTGTGATTAATTATGTGATTTGTATTGTTCAATGAACAAACTCAAAAAGGAGTTACAACTTGTAAAAATTATGTAAAGAGTTATAGTTTTAAAGATGAATGAGCTGAACGATACGAGCTGAACGAGCTGTTCGAGCTGAATGATACGAGCTGAACGAGTTACAGCTCACTTACAACTTGTTTGTTTGAAGAGTACATGAGCTAAACGTTACAAGTTGAGCCAATTCGAGTTATAAATGATACAAACTCGAGTTGTATCTTTCCGCTCGCAACCTGTTAGCGATACGTCGACTCGTTAAGATCTCGAAACGAGCTCGAACGTGACACAGCTTGTTCGTGTTTGACTCATATGCACCCCTAGTATCAACCATGTGATTGGCATTGCATGACAATACTTTAGGTTCTTGTTATTGCTATACAAATATCTCTTTCTGATAACATCATTTGCTTCACAATATATAGACAATTTAAGAGCAAATTAATATGTGTCCACGCACTTTGGTTGTATAAAGAGATCATGATGCTCTACAATTACAATAGAAACAACAACAATTATTGAAACATTATTTTTTCTTAGAACTATTCTATTTCCAATTTTGACGAATTAATGTAATTTCGTGTAAGTATATATGGTGCCCTACCTTTAGTTACTAAAAATAAAAAGAAAATTTTTAGAAACAAGAACATGAATAACATAAATTCGATTTGTGTTTCAGAAAACATAAAACTAAAAAAAGGAAACAGTGTCAAACGCACTATTAATTAGTAATTAAAGATTTTTTGAAATCGGAATAACATGCGTGATAATACATTACCGAACACTACAACAGAAAGGAGTTTTAATAGCTCCTTTTAACAGCGGCAGTGCATGAAATTGGATATAAAAATCTTTAATAGCGGACTTTAGAGCAAATGAGCTATTAAAGGGTGACTTTTAATAGCGGACTGACCATGGGTCCGTTATTAAAACTTTTCCACGGATTACTCACTGCATTTACAATCTGGAGCGTCCGTTCTAATCAATCCGACGCTAAAAAATCACCCAGAAAAATTCCACGAATTCCCATCTTTTTTTCTCTTTATTTCATTCATCTCTCTCTTATGTATATATTTCACTCTTCATTATCTCTCAAAATTTTCTCTTCATCTCTCAACTTCTTAATACACAAACACAAAAGTTCATTTTTACCTTTGCTAAAAAAAATGAATTTTTCTCAATCTAAATTTTTTGTGTTTTGGTATGTCTTGTTGATTCATGTAATTCGTATGTTTCTATTATATATATATATTATATATCGTTCGTCCAAAGCGAGTATATAATCAAGAGGTTCGTTATCATGTTCATTTTTACCTTTGAAAAAAAAAACGATGTTTTCTCAATTTGAAATTTTCAACCTTTTTATTTGAAATCTGATTTTTTTTTTAAATTTTGTTAAATTTTCATTGCATTATTTTCATATTGTTGTTATAGTATTTAAGTTCGTAATGTTGTTTTAAATTTAAATACACAAACAAACATAAAAAAATGCACAAAAAATATAAAAAAATGCACAAACAAACACAAAATTTGAAAATTTCATAATATTGTTTTTGCTATCCTGAATGATCTGACAGTTGTCACTGAATAGCTGTCAGTTTTTTTTAAAAAATTTCGTAACCTTTAATAGCGGACCACTGGGAAGGTTCGCTATTAATTTCTACTTTTAATAGTGGACCTGTCTCTGGATCCGCTATTAAAAGTGAGAATTAATAGCGGACTTGTCTTTGGATTCACTATTAAAGGTGAGAATTAATAGGGGACATGCCACACGGTCCGCTATTAAAAGTAGGAATTAATAGCGGACTCTTCGAACTTTTTATAGCCCCCTTTTAATAGCAGAGCTTAGTCCGCTATTAAAGGTCGTTTTTTGCCGCTATTAAATTTTGTTTTTCTAGAAGTGGAAATTTCCAGTACGACTCTTTTTTATCCTCCTTAAAAAAGAGTCTGAATATGTTATTATTTTGAGCAGAAAGCAGGGTCTTATTATTTTGATCTGGATCGTCCAATTAAATATAGACAGATCAGACCGCTCACAGATTTAACTGAGGAGAATGGTTTTAAAAAATTTCATTCGTTACTTGAATTTCAACTGATGAGATTTAAATAATAGAATCCTATTTTTTTTAAAGAAAAGTAGGTGATGTGAATCCCTTAAAAAAGAGTAACGCCGTCTTCTTTGCTTGTGGTTATGCAGGGGAAGCTGTTCTTCTACTGCGCAGCACCGACGGACGGTTCATATTTTATGCGCTGTAAGCTACGGACGACCCATATTTGATTCAGGAGGTCTGATATTATAAAGTTTAGCTTGCACGAATCTCGATGCAAATCAAAAGCTGAAATTTGCTACGCAGCTCGCACAGTGTTTTTGTTGCACGGTAGAAAATCTCGTTCCTTATGCAGGTATTAGGGTTTTAATAACGGGGCAGGTCGGGTACCCGTGGATCCGACCCGTCCGGATCCACGGATCCACAGGTACGGTGGGGCGGGTAAGCACGGGTCCGAACCCAAAACCCCCAACCCGATCCGTGATAAACCCGGACGGGTTGGGTCGGATCCGTCCAACTTTTTGATTTTTTTTGAATATTTTTGAATTTTTAAATTTAAAACTGCACATTATTTTAATATATATATATATATATATATATTTCCGAATTTTTCTGATTTTTTTTGAATTTTTTTGAATTTTTTTTGAATTTTTTTGTATTTTTTTGTATTTTTTTGAATTTTTTTGAATTTTTGCACGGTTCCACTGGTCCACGGGCGGATCTAGGCACGAATCTAGACGGGCACGGGTATACACGGGTTTGGGGCCAACCCGACCCGTGCTAGATCCGTGGATCCGAGATCCACGGATCGGGTCGAATCCGAGCACGAATCGAACACGGATCGAGCACGGGCGGGTAGACCCGCCAGGAATTTTTTTTTAAACCCTAGCAGGTAGCATAGGAGGAATCAATTTTATCTTCACGCGATTCGACAAAATAGTAATTGTCATCGACGATTTAATAAAATAATATGTTCATTTGTTTTGCTAAACAAAAACACAAAGAATATTGAATCAGAAGGGAAGGGAGGCAAGGTTCAACAACTCGTATATTTTACCCGCATGCTTTCAAGAGATATATGCATTACTGTAGTCAATGAGAGAATCTATTTTTATAATTGAAAAGCTTGGCGACCTCAAAATTCTCCATGCCTTGTTCTGATTTATTCACTTGCATTAATCGAAAGTAAAAAGTTGAAACCTTGCGGTGACATGTACATAAATAGATAATTTGCATTAATTATTTTTATTCAAGAAAATAAAAAAAAGTTAGATTTGTAACAAAAATCAGAATAGATGTAATTTAGGATGGCATTTTTCAAAGGTTGCATTACAAGGTGACAAAAATAATTTGAGATGCTATTAAATAATAGCTAAACGATCACATACGAATAAGTAATAACCAATCGTAATCTTATCCGTTAAAAAATTTCGAATATAAATATGAATACTATGCTTTTGTCATTTTCGCATATGAATTCAGATAAAATCGAATATTACCCGATCGCCAAAATCAATTCCCACGAATTATTGAACGGTCTCTGATCTACTCGGTCTTCTGACGCAATGCTTCCGTATTTCTTTTGCACGTCATGTTGCATAGCAACATGTACATTTTAGAAAGGAGACCATAGTTAACAGAGATGATACTATAAAAATTCACCAAAACTAACCTCACATGCATTGAACAGCAAACATTAACATAGACAAATAGAACTTGACAACTTCTACTCATTGATCATCGATCGATGAGGATGTCTCCCTGTTGCAACCGGGAAGAACTGAAAAAGGGGTCGTGGATTCAAGAGGAGGATGAGAAATTGAAAGCATATGTAGAGAAACATGGCCCACAGAACTGGCGTACTCTCCCGGAGAAGGCCGGGTTGAACAGAGACGGTAAGAGCTGCCGCCTCAGGTGGACCAACTATCTTCGGCCTGACATTAAACGTGGAAATTTCTCTGACGAAGAGGAAGGTCTCATCATCCGCCTTCATTCCAGTCATGGAAACAAGTTCGTTTTTTTCCTATATATACTTATTATTCCAACATAATTTTCTAACATAATTTTGTATAAATATATATGTTTTAAGTGTTCGATCGCTTAATTTTTAGATTTACATTTTATTGATAGTGAATGTTTATGGAAGAAGCAATATGGTATTATATACACTATTTTGGTCAAAGAAACATCGATCATCATCATCATCATAATAAGCACGGGATAGGGTCGGTCATGTGTAGCTTCTCGGGTTATGGATCATCTCGGGTCGAGTCGAGTCGGATTCTGCCACCACTACTAAATAAATTTTAGTATGAACACCATTTTCAATAGTTTGAATCCGTCATTTGCATTTTGAAATTTGAAATACAAATCGTAAACACATACGTTAGATTCCTGTAAGCTTCTTATATACATAAGTAACATAGCATAACTCATATATCATATATGTTCTCCTTTATGTCATATAAAATGTTTCTCATTTTGTGAAGGTGGTCACTAATAGCACAGCAACTCCCTGGTCGGACTGATAACGAGATAAAGAACTACTGGAACACACACATAAGAAAGAAGCTTCGGCGTAAAGGGATTGATCCTGTCACACATTGTCCTTGTCACAATCCCGATTCCCTTAAACTGCTTCCCAATCTTTTAACAGCAGCTGCTAGCATCAACCTTGACAATTTGTTGATGCCAAACTCCTTAAATAGCTACCTTACACTAATGGATAACTGGAATCAGCTTGCCAAAATACAGCTACAAAACCTGCTCCAATCCACGCAACCTAATCTTTTCAATCCATATATTCTCTCTCTATTGGCTAACAGTTCCCTACAAAGTAACCAATCTAGTGACACATCACAATATAGTCATTTTTCCAATGAGGGTATGAATGCCAGAGAGACATCAAATTTAAGTTTTCTACAATCAATGGCTTTCGATCCAAACTCTGGCTGTTCAACACAGAACCAAGTTAACCAACCTTATTCTCTTACCACTTCAAGTAACAATGATGGTTCTATTTGGGATAAACAATTCGGTTCCTCTTATGTAGCTGATGACTATTCTATCCCTCCACTGGTATCAGTCTCACCGTACGACATGGCGGCAACTCAAATTTATCCATCTACTAGCAGATCAACCATATCAGCTGTAAACTCGAGCAGCTCGTCGGCAATGAACTCCATTGTAGGTAGTCTATGTGAGCCTTGGGATTTGAACCAGTTCCTTGAATCGAACAATGAGGATACATGCTGGAAAGATATTCTTGAGTAAGTTTTTTTTTTTTTTACCAGTAAGCTAGTATTTGTCAATTATTTACTTCCTAAGTTCAGAAATATATCATTTATAATTTGCAATTTTGCAGACGGATTTCATCATCTTGTAAAAGTAGTACCCCATATCAAGACAAAGGAGAGGCCGAGAGAAGCAAATAGGAGATCTTAAATGACAATCATATGTAACATCATAGTAGAGACCAACATAAATTCATCTTACGATGCACCCTTTTTGAAGAAATATTTTGTACAAATTTGTTGGAATTTTATTAAGCAAGGAACTTCTTTCTTCTTTCAAGTCTGTAATTAGAGTTCGATATATATTTTTATGGGTGAAGTTATGGAGCTTGCGTATGCACCGTGCTTGTGCATCTGAATCTTCTGATGTGCATCGAGATTCAATGCACACGAATTATCATGAATCTCGATGCGCATCAGAGGGTTCATATGCGCAAGTACGATGCATGCGCAAGCAACATAGTTTTACTCTATTTTTTAATCAAATTAGGTATTACTGGTCAAAATATAGTAAGAAAGAATAATTGAGCTTTTCGAGATATGTTTATGTTTTTAAGAAATTGTGAGTTGTTCAAGTGATTTTTAGGATTTCATGATATTTAATATTTAATATGTTAAGTTTACAAAGAGTTGTTGTTAGGTTTTAGAAATTGAAGATGAAGTGAGTGTAAAAAGAGAGGAAATCAAAGAGACACAAGCTTTATCCAGAAAAAAACGACTTGGATATTCTCTCCTTAATTAGTTCAGATTAAATAAGAATGTTAGAGATAACAGTAGATATTACTAAAGGCACAACACAAAAGACCAACATAATATAATAATAAAATAATTTTATGTTGTAACTCAAATTGTTTTTTTATCCAATGGGTTTAGTATTTTGTTTTTCTATATATTTGCATCATGTATTATATAAATTCATGAGATAGGATGTAGAATTAAGTTTATAGGTTAATTAGAGTCATCCATTCAGCCATTCTCTTGCTCTCTCAAGAAAATTTTAGATCTACTTTGGAGGAGGCTGCAACACGCCCCCTCACCTTCCGGCAAACTATCTTGTCTTTAGTTCCTAAAAAATGGTATCCGAGTCGATAGTAAATCTCTTGGTTTGTCATTGCACTTGGAGCTCATGATTTGTTATTCAGTGTGTGGTATCGATTCAAGTGAGATATGATTTAGTTAAATCAAGGAGATGGTTGAACTTCGATCACTTCGGTTTCTTGTGCTAAGGTATAATCCTTCATATGTGTCTCTTACCATGCTGAGCCTTACATGTCTCGAATTCTAAAATGAAGATGATTAATTCATGTAATATAAAGATGAGATAGTATGTGTTGGTTGCTCTTACATGTTTGCCAATGCGAAGGTTGATTGCTCTTACGTGTGTACCAATGCGAAGGTTATCTGAATGCTATGATATTCAATGATTTTTTTCATTGTGGAATTTTAAGAGAGGTATGCTCCTCTCTTTTTGTCTCTCTTCGAGACAATACACACAAGAGAGATTGGTGAGATCTGGTACGTGTCTCCATCTCTTCTTTCTTCGTTCTTCTCGATTTCTCTCTTGATATCTGTCAGTACAAAGATGATAGAATCGTGTGTGGCATGTGGTTATCTTCTACATGTTTTGAAAAATTTGTGCTTGGATGATCCTTTGCGAGATACAAATTAAGATGGTTGAACCTCCATGGTGATTGGATATGAAAGATTGGTAACCTCTGCACCTGTTGTGTAGGACAATTATATTACAATTGATTAACGAGGTTTCATTCGTTGCGATTTTCTCATTAAACAAAAATCGACTTGTTTTTTTATGTTTTCTCATTATATTACAAAAATCTTTTTCTCAGTATTAGAAAAAAATTAGACCAAATCAGAAAGAAATTTCTTTGGCAGAATGGAAATAGGAAAAAAAAATACACTTGTGTAATTGGGATTTAATTTGCAGACCTAAACATAAGGGTGGATTGGGGTGCTAAATTTGAGGGATATTAATATATCACTTATGTGCAAATGGCTATGGATACTACTAGATCCCCTTTGCAAAGGTTGGTGGAAGGAGTTACTATTAACCAAATACAAAAACACACAAAACAAACAAAAATGATCAGGATTTTGGGAAATCTTACAGAAATATAAATATATAGTAATGACTAATAGACAGGTAAAAGTTGGAGATGGAACAAACACAAAGTTCTGGGATGATTCTTGACTAGATGGAATTCCTCTAAATATTCAATTCAATGATTTATACATAATCTGTAATCAAAAGGAAATCTCTGTAAGAGATGCACTGTCCCCAGGCTTCCAATTCACGTTTAGAAGAAACTTGTCCCAGCTTCAAAGAATTAATCTCTCTGAATTGCTTAAAAACATCCACACAAAAATCAAGCTATCATTAATACCTGATATGGCGCTATGGCAAGAAAGAAATGGCAAAATTTCACTAAATAGAGAAATGTACAGATGGATTGTTGACAGTGGTATTAATTGCTCTAACTGGAAAGACATTTGGCATTTGCAGGTGTCACAGAAGATCAAGATCTTTATCTGTTTGATGGCTAGAAACAAAATATTAGTCAAGGCCAATTTGGTAAAAAAAGAATGGGAGGGTGAAACTAATTGTCAATACTGTGAACACCTTGAAACCACTTCTCATCCTTTTTTCAAATGTGAAACAGCAAACAAGTTTGGCTTTGACTGGTTGGACCTGAAACTGAAATTCCTAAGAACCTAGGGGATCTTTACCAGATGATAATTAAACAAAATCATAATATGAGGGTGATCCTAGAAAATGTATGCTCAGCCACTCTGTGGTGTATCTGGCTAATTAGAAATGATGGTATTTTCAACAAAGCTAAGGCATTATCTGTGAAATCGATACTAATCAAAATACGATGTACATCTTTATATTGGGCAGGTATGGCAAGCAACTCTCAGCAAGAGAACATCAAGGGATGGTGGTCAACTAAAATGGAGAAATGTAGGCTCACGAGTGAGAAAGAAATCAAGAGGTTGACCTGCGTTGAGATACCAGAAGCCGAGACGCAGGGAGAAGCTGAAAAAACAAGATGAAGACTTCTAATTTCTTAAAATGTTACAATTTTGTGATGTCAATGACTTGCAGTTTATTGATTGGGTTTGTTTCGTTTTTCCTGGACTATAGATGAGATTGGTGTGTCGGTACCTAAGATATGGGTACCGACGCAGTAGTAATAAGGGCCGAAAAATATATAGAGCTGAGAAGACTCTCAGCTGTGGTTAAGGGGTACACTCGATGAAGTGTAAACACAACTATTTTCTTCGATTCAGTAAAATGAAGTGGAGAGGTGGGGAGAATTTCCCTACTTGTTTCAAAAAAAATAATATTTCAATTGATATTTAAAAACTAATTAGCCTTAGAACTAGATGCAAAAAAACACATGTATCACACTATATAGGTTAAAAAATATTTAACATGTGCATATACTAATTGAGCTGCATATGGGAAGAAAAAAAACAGACTACTTCAGATTGAGTAGAAAAATAATTATCCGCGTAGCAATAATGAAGATAATTTTTGGTTCATCAATTAACTACTTGAAAAAATAAAATATAGTTACATCTAGGTAGCTGATACACAATCATAAAGATTCTTGTTAACTAAAACGTACTTTCAAATTGAAAAACGTGATTAAACTGCTATTGCCATTTGGAAAATGTGATGAAGGTCATTAATTTTCTCCAACTGCTGCCAGTTTAGTTAATTAGATATGGCCAAATACAACAAGGATGCAAGTACATATTCATGAGGATTAATTGTTCATTTGACAATTTCTTTTAGATTCTCAGAACTAACAGTTAAATTCTGCTGACAATAATCATGTACCCGATGTGATCAATGTACATGAAATCTAAGAAAACAGCCAAACCAGCACAGAGGTGGCTTACCAGTAAAAAAAGTATATTACTGCATGTACGGTACCTAAGCCGTTCCATGAAAATTAAAGGTCTTAGTTTCTGGTATAAATTCTTAGAGGTGCTAAAGATAACACTCTCAATATAAATGTAGTTATGCATATATGTTGTCTTGGATCCATTTAGTTGCACTTCTAACATTTATTTGTTGTATTATTGCTGTTAGTTAACTACTAACCTGCTAATGATCAAGTCAAAATTATATGTCACTGGAAATCAGACAGATATATAGTGATGGTCAGAATAGTTTATTCAGACACTGTAAAAAAACTATTTTTAAGTTATATTTTACCGATTCACTGTTCGGGATGACAACCCAGTAGGTTTGGCTTTCCTCATGGATTTACTGACGATGTTGGTTATTGATTAACAACTGGAAATATATGGTTTCAATACTTGTAGTTTGTAACTTTGTACTGCATATTCAGTACACAGGCTGTCTCTTCTAATTATGGTGGATTAGCATCTAATAATGTTGGTTGTTTGCTGTGATACAATGAACTGATTGATAAGCAGCTAAGAGTGTGAATAATGTTATTGTTTATTCTAGTGAAAAGTTAAGGCTTGTTGACTCTTTAGATAAGTTCATGTCCATCTATTCGCTCGAACATATATATATACATCTCTTAGATATTCTCTTAAAAAAATGGTCGATTAATATTTTGAAAATGCGGAGAAGGATTTTCTTCCTTTTATTTTTACTGATATTTTTATTTTGAAAATTGGTCGCTTAATATTTTGAAAATATATTGATGCCTAAAATAAAGGCTGACAGGCATCATTGCTAAAAGGTAAAAGGCACGTAGGCCTAGTGTGTCAAATTGTCTAAAAAATACTAATACAACAATATATTAATACCAATATGCCAATATCCTAGGCTCCCAGCTGGGAGTATCTAGATAGTAAATTATTTAAAATATTGGTTAGTTAGCTACTATAAGGCTGCTTTTGCGTAACGACCCATCAGGTTCTTAATTTTTTAAGCTAATTGTTCATGAAATTTTAAATTATAATAAGCGTGTGCATGAGGGTAACCAGTGAACAAAAGTCTCATTTCATTTGTCTTATAATTTGTCTTATAAAATTCCTAATTTGAATAAGCAGCCATGCTGATTTAATGTTTCCGATTAAAGTACAGACAAATGGATCTTATTAGGATAACTCAATTATATACGTAGACATGCCTAGATTGTCACCCTTTCCTCCTTTTTCTCTTTGCAATCGTTGCAACAGTAACGTTAGTTTCCGGGTGTCAATTATAACTTATAAGATATGAACGGATTTTACTATAATTTCAATTCAAAATTCGTTATATAATTTACATACATAGTCGTAATCAATAAGACTTTCAAAATTAAAATGTCAATCGGAGCTCATTATCGTAGTGAATTTTATATCAATTTCAAAACATATTAATAATTCACTACTACAAAAATGTGCTATTATAGTCCTCATTTAATAACGGAGATACAAGAATATCGCTATTAAACGTTTTTAAACCGGACCAGAGTGTCAATCCGCTATAAAAACGTATCTATTATAGCGGATGGCATCAAAGATCCACTATAATAGAGTTTCTATAGCAGATGGCATCAATGATTCGCTATAATAGAGTTTTATAGCGGATTGAACGTAAAAGCCGCTATAATAGAGTTTTTATAGCGGATTGAACGTGGAGTCCGCTATAAATCACAATCCCACGGATCACCATGTAGTTCCAATCCAATCATTCATTCATGTCAACCCAACGCTCCAAAAAATCACAGAGTCTCACGGATTGAGACAAATTTTCTTCCAAATTTTTTCGTTCTCTATATAAATATCATATCTCCATCGTTCTTCCTTCACTAAAATCTTTCCTCATTCTTCCTTCTTCCCACATATATAAATCTTCCCTCATTCTTTCTTCTCCCATAGTCTGTTTTCGCCCTTCAAATATTATTGTTTTTAGGTATGATTGTATATATATATATAGGTGTGTGTGTGAGTGTGCATTTAATTATTACTGTAAAAATAAAATTGGGTTTTTTATAAGGCCGTTTAAAAATAAATTTAGGCTGTTCAAAATCAGCAACAGAACATATTTGCAAATAGTCAAATTTTCTCTTGATTATATATTACGAACGAACATTTCTGCAAAAATGTCTGTCAAATCATCAGTCAATTTCGCAATAAATGCAGAAGCTGGCATCAACATTTTTTTTTAAATTTCAAAACATTTTATAGTGGGCCTTTCTTGACGTTCGCTATAATAGGTGTCTGTTATAGCGGACTTTACTCTAAAGGCCGCTATACTAGGTCTTTTATAGCGGAGTTAATGTAAAGGCCGTTATAATAGGTCTATGTTATAGCGGTGGGCTGTTAAGATCCGCTATTAAAAGTCCTATTTAATAACGAAGTTTGTTGGCTCAAACAATGTTTTTTATTTGTTGATTTGTAAAATGATCTTGAATTTTACAAAGCTTTAATTGTCTTTTGAGAAATTGTATAGGAAATCTTCAAGAAAAGTTTTGAGGCTTCAAACGATCTCCGATGGGCCTAAAAGTGACCTAGTACGGGCTAGCGTGGTACCGATCGTAGATTTCGTCGTGAGCTTTCCTACGCCATGAAGAACGCTGAAATCGGAGTTACGAGTCAAAAGTTATGATCGTTTGAAGATCAAGACAATCAAGACTAGAAGATAAAGATCAAAATGAAGGCATGCTTAAGTTATTTAGATTTTAGTTTATTTAAATTTGGATACAAAAGAGCAAGTAAATCCAAACCAAACAGTGTATAGCGTTATAACGCTAAAGGTGGCGTTATAACGCTAGATGTCCAAAATGATAATTTCTGGCTAAACCCTACATCGAACTGAGATAGCGTTATAATGCTATATTTGGCGTTATAACGCTAAATTGCTGAAATGTTCAAACTGAATTTTAAGATAGAAATTGAATCAATAAAATTTTAAAACATCAAGAATATGTCTTAGATATATTTTAAGTTTAGAAATATAAACTTTATTTGATCAAAAACATCATTTGAATTACTTGCAAAATCATTCACACAAATTTCCAAAGAGGTTAGCGTTATAACACCAAGGTAAGTTATGGTGCCAAAAACTAGCTAAGTACTGAAATTTCTGTAGGAATTTGATATAGCGTTATAACGCCAGACAAATCTCAACGGTCAAATTTCTAGTCCTTGCACTAGATAGCGTTATAACGTTATGTTTTGTACATAGCTTAGCGTTATAATGCTACCAGGAAATTGGTTCCAACGGTCACATTTTTTGTCCATATTCAAGGCGTTATAACGCTATCTTTTTTATAGAGGATAACGTTATAACGCTATCAGGCGCAAAACTGCTTTTGGCCAGAATTGAGCTCTATATAAATCCCTCTCCCTCAACAACTATTTCTGCTGATCAACCTATTCATTCAACACCATTTACAGCAACCGTGAGTTTAATACCTATAGTCACATCCTTGCTCTTAATCCCAAGTTTAATTAGTTAAATCTAATCTAGGGATTATATAGAGTTTAGTTGTTTGAGTTCTTTGAGTGATTGTCTTGCTTAATCTTCCATTTAGAAATTGTCAATTTGTGAGTGTGTGTGTTGCCTTGGGCTCCACCAGAGTGTGTAAGTGAGTTCAAGGAAGTCAGCTCGATTCTCCACCGGTGTGTGTAAGAGAGATAGAGTCCGGCATCGGGATAGGGTTGGCGGCTCCACCAGTGTGTGTAAGAGAGCCCCAATTCCGAAGTTGTAGCGCTAAGCAAGCGATTATTGTTTAGTGTAGCGAACCGAACTTGTTACCGCAAGAAGCGGGGGCACCGGGGACCGGGAGACATAGGCGAGGCTGTTAGTGCAAGCCGAACTCCGTCAACACGCGATTGAGCATTTCTTTCCTCTTTCTCAATTTACATTTTCTCAATTCAATTAGTTTAAATTGCTTGACTTGCTTGTGAATTGAATTGAGTTGTGCTTGAATTGCTTGATTAGAGAATTGATTGAATTGCCACTACTACAAAAAGAGTCTTTAAAACCGACCCTTTTAAACCGGAGTTGAATTTAAAATCGGACTTTTACTTACATTCGGTGTTAAAAGATCTTTTAAATCGGAGTCTAACAGAAGGGCCGTTGTTAAAGAGGTTTTTAACACCGAACGAAGCTTTAAAACCGGATGGAAGGGGGAGTCCGGTTTTAAAGGTCAGGTTTTAAAATCGGATGGAAGGAGGGTCCGGTTTTAAAAGTTATTTTAAACCGAAGGTCTTACAGGGTCCGATTTTAAAGGACTATTTAAAACCGAAGGTCATACAGGGTCCAATTTTAAAATTTGTCCCACGGATCGACCTATGCTTCTTTAATCTGCATTGTTCATTTGAAATCAATCCAATGCTCATTAGCCATTCAGATATTTCTCACGGATTACTCTCTTCTTTTCTCTCTCCCATCTCTATATAACATCTTTAAAATTCATTTCATCTCTCATTTCTCTCTATCTCTCAACAATCAAAATAATACTTGAAAAAATCCTTCTAATAATTAGTGAAGATTAGAAGATTTAAATAGTTGATGAATATTTATTTTGAAGAATATTGAAGAAGAGATTCCAAGAAGATTTATTTGAAGATTTTGTTTTTTTCTTCATATTATTTAATCTTTGTTGAAGTTAACAAATATTCATTCTAATAATTTTATCTTTATAAAATATGTGAAATTAGATGATTTTTTATTAAATATAATAATATCTTACGTCATTTTTAGAATAAATTTTAAAATTTTAGGTTATTTATAAAATTATATTCAAGATCATTTTTAGAAACATTTAAAAAATTTAGGTCATTTTGAAAAAAATGAAAATCTCGGACAGCCATATGTTTTAAAACTGAAAATATGTATGAACCCTTTAAAATCGGACTGTTATGTTTGAGGCTGGTGTAAATGAGGCTTTTAAATCTGTAGTAGTGTGCTTGTTGAATTGCATAAATTGAATTGATTGACATAGTTTGTGAAATTTGCAATTAAGTCTCTATTTGGTTGAACCGATAGAAATATAATTAAGTACCTAGGCCCCTAGGTTCTACAGAGTTTACCAACCTTTAACACCCCCTTTAAGTGAAGGTTGTGTGTTTTGAAAGTTATCTTTTTTTATAACGAATTTATGAATTGTTTATGATTTTAAATGTTATTATACATTTATGTTCCTTGAGATTGATATGTTATATCTTTAGAAGCGTTCAAGAAGATGCTCATGGTCTTGAACCATAGAACTCTTTAGATGAAAACATATAATCCTAAATATGTTCACAATCGTGGTAATTAAAGGGAACATTATTTACCATGAAGGTTGTCATATCAATTGAAAGTACATTGTAGTTCTATAAATGTTGATAAGTGATTATCATTCAATGACATGAGTATATAAAATGGTGATTCTTTATATACTAAACATGACCTAACTAGATGAAGCATTATATGGATTAGTTTTGTGTCATTAATGTTTCCAATGTGTCTTTGAATCTTATATATGAGACATGTAAGTTTTTCACATGAGAAGTATATAATATGATTACTATTAAAGTCCATTCAAATGATTGGAATAATATAGTAATTCATTATGTACAACTTGTGCGGGAGAAATTTATAGGTCAATATTATTATTGTCCCTCAATTATTTGAGTTATGATATTACTGGGCCCCTTGGTAAAGTGAAATTATATTGCATGCAATATAACTGATGTAGTTATACTTATAATTCACTTGAGAGACCAAGAAAATAATATAATGCAAAAATGACACGATCTTATTTTGCATATTATTTAAAATATCATGAGACAAGGATAGACACGAATTAAGTGGATCAAGCACGTAACGACTATGTCGTTTGGGAGACTATAATGTAGTGATAGAACCTCTTATAGTCCATAATATAAAGTATTTTATATTATATCCCAAGATGACATAGATCCTCTGTAAGGTCACACCAACTGAACAGAAACAACAAGTATTTTACATTTTGAATGATGTATTTAATCTCATAATGTATGAGTTAAAATGCATGTGATAAAATGTTAAAGTAATATGTCATGTAAAATGACATGCTTAGATCATAAAATAAATTTATGAGAATATATGTGAATATTATTTTGTATAATGTTTGAGAGCATTACAAGAATAATAAATTAATTCATATTAGAATAATATAGTAATATTATTTACTCATAAATTAAATCCTTGCAAAATATGATTAGAGAATAACAAGAGAGTAATCATAGCCATTTGTGTAAATAATTAACACAAGTGTTGCCCTAGGACTTGGCTATATAAAGGGGTATGCTTGAGATGAAAAAATGACTTTTTTTCTCTCTTCCCACAATGGGATGAATAGTAACCGTGAATAGTAACCCCTTTTTCTCCTCTCTTGTGTGTAGAAAGAAAAAAACTCCATTGTTCTTCTTTCTCTTCTCTTGCAAGGTTTAGCCACAAAATGAAATAGCTTGTTCATTGAAGATTGAAGATCTAGGTGGTTGGATCTAAGCTCTAACCTCTACATCCATCTATCTAAGGATGCTTTAGGTTGTTGTTTAGGTTCAAGGTGAACCAAGAGACAAGGGTGCTTCCATGGCCGAAGAAGGAAGACGACGGTTTCCAAGAGACCTAGAAGAGGAATCGACTCCTCTCTACGAAGAGATTTGACAATCTCTTTAGGTATAATCTTTTATCCACTCTTGTGCAAGAAATAAATGTTTTATTTTCTGTTTTGTTGATGCACAAGAGGTGTTCGATGAAATGTCATAGTATAATCTTGCTTGCAATTGTTATATAAATAAGATCATTTGTGTATTGAGTTAAATAGAGGCAAAAAATTTTAATTTTCATCGTCTTGAACTTACACATGAAATCCCAACAGTGGTATCAGAGCTTAGGCTTATTTTATAGCAATTAGACTATTTAATTAGTGCTAAATTAAATGCACAAGTGTTTAGTTACTTATCTCTCAAGTTTTTGTTCATAAATCTGTCCCTTTTGGGTTCTTAAGACATTTAATTACTTTGGTAATTTTTGAATCACGATTTTTGTGAATCTAAAAAATTCCTACATTAGTTTATGATGTGTGGATAAAGATTCTAAAATAAAATGAGGAGTTTAAACCGTTTTATTAAGGTAAACAAAAATAAGAAAAATGGGTACAGTGCTGGATTTTCTGTGTCCAGTTTTCTGTTTTGTTGAGATTCAAAATATCATATCTCAAATTTGGATGAATGGATTCGTGCATGCTATCTATCATTAGAAAGATGATGAAGTCTTGTTTCTAGAAAACTATATTTTGTAATACAAAAGTATTACGGAATTTATGTAAAGTTACAAACTACAGAGGTGACAACAATCTGTTTTTCAGATCTGGAATCCTGGATTAAAATATGTTTTTCTTACAAATGGTTAACTATTTTCTGGATATCTTTGTACATATAGAAAGGTACTTAAATCTAGTTTTCAGAAATGTATGGCTTGAATTTTAATTCGGAAGACACATTTTTTGACATAGAAAACACTGACTGGTGCGCAGCAGGTTGAAACTGGAAACAGTTTCTGAAATTTCATTTTTGTGAAATTTATTGTTGCACAATGATTTGTTTTGTAAAAAAAAAAATATTGTGTTAGGACTCATCCAAGTATGATTGAAAGTGATAGAATTAAAATTTTAAAATTTTAATTAACAATAATGATGATTAAGAACAAACAAGTCAATTTATATTTTCTAAAAATCATTAGAGAATATTGGAGATTCTTAAATGAATCATATAGAATAACATTTAAAAGATAAATGTTTATTTTATTGAATAATTGACTTTCTAAAAGGGCAATCAAGCATGACTTGTTTTGTTATTAGGCCATAAGTGAGTAAGAGTTGTGTGAGGCACTTCTCTTTGCTCGCCATGTGGGAATAACTTAAAAGTCATAGGGAATGACATTTAATTGATAAATGTTTATTCTATTGAAATTATTTTTGGGATTTAAAATAATTTAGATGGAATAATAACTTGAGAGATATGGACATAACTAAACAAGATTGAATAGTGCAGTGAGATTATACTTGTATACTAACCCTGTTTTGCAGGAGGATTGTGGGTTTGTATGGCTCAAGATTTCCAATGCCTTGTGTGTTGTAATGAATGATGTGTATGAATGTGTGTAATTGCGGCCTAAGGTGCCATTATTAATTAATTGTAATAATTAAATTATGGCAATGATGTTAGGTTGTCATTCATGTATTAATTCATTCTTGGCTTGCATACCACATAGGATTTTAAATTAGGGTTATTCTAGATGTACTTTTCATTTTGCTTTAGAATAGCTTCAAAAGTAGATTGAAAATTGGGTGGGTTTTAGTAGCTTAGATGTGTTCCTTCTGAAGATGATTGATGAAGCTACAAGAATGCAAGCGGGAGCCATACAACCCACACAGCTTATTTATTTTATGAATATGTTAGATAATTTGTATTGTTAGGCTAAGTATTGTTTGGATGAATACATGCCCTACCAAAATTATCAGTCATATTTTCACTATGTCCATGAAAAATGTAAGAGTATCTTTCCTTCTCATTTTATCCACTTTAAGCTAGTAGTCGGAGATAAGCATGAGTGTGACTCTTATTACTAGAAATCGTGGAACTTGCATGGATTAGTTATTAAGCCAAAAATGAGTGGAGTTGTGTGAGACACATCTTTTGCTCATTATGTGGAAATAACTCATTCATTCTTGTTGTCCAATAAAATGAGTTTTCTTAACAAATCACCAAGATCTAGGCTTGGGTTTTGGGAAAGAGAGTTTTATTAAGAAGTTGAATTATTCTTTCTTAATGAAAACGACAAGAGTCATAAGGTTAAGTTTTACTTAAAAGTTTATGATTGGTAAATGATTACCTACCTTGACAAATATTTGGATGAGGTCTATTTATTTGAAAGGGGTCTTGTGTGACTAACAAAACGGACAAACTTTAAATATTTTGTTAGTACAAATTCTAATTCATGAACAACGATATACCCTTAATGAATTTTATAGCTGTCTATATCTCCTAATTTGTTTTCTATGGTTATAAAACACCCCTTTGCTAATGACATAAAAAAAAGGACAAATGAGAAATATGTCTTAACTATCGTGTCAAAAAGCAAGATGATTGCTAAGAACAAAGGCAATATAAAGAGCAAGACAAGTAAGATGCATCTCTTATTCAATGGCAAAGGATGGAGGAGCTCAAGAGAGCACCTCCAAGAGAAGTAAGGAGAAGGACTCTCCAAACTCTAACATAGAGCGCTTCTATTGCCACGAGAAGGGACATTTCAAAATGAATTGCCCCAAGTACAAGAATGACTTGGATAGAGGCAAAGGTTGAAAGCAAGCATCCCAATGCATACTTGTTATTGAACTAAATTTAAATTTAGTACGATGATCCAAGATTTGGTAATGATACTGAATCCTGTGCTCACTTAGTTTATAATGTGAATGCACTGAGGGATAAAAGATCACTCTCAAAATGAGAGGTTGTGTTGAAAGTTGGTAATAGTGCAAGTATATATGTGATTATACTCGGCACCCTCAACTTACAATTGTCTAGTGGTTTGTATTTAAATTTAAAGGATGTTTATCATGTTTATACAAATGCTATCATTTCTAATAAATGATACTTTGTTTAGTTAAGGATAAACATATGTTGAATGTCAATAACAAGATACTCAAGATGTCACATACTAATAAAACACTTTTTATGGCACTATGTTCTGGCCATATAAACAAGCAACACATTTTATCCACTTTAAACTAGTAATTGAGAATAAACATGAGTGTGATCTTAATTGCTAGAAATTGTGAAAATTGCATGAATTCGTTGTTAGGCCAAAAATGAGTGGGAGTTGTGTGAGGCACATCTCTTTGCTCATTATGTGGAAATGACTCATCCATGCTTGTTAACTACCAATCATGACTTTGTTATTAAGCCATGAATTAGTGAGAGTTGTGTGAGGCACAACTTTCTACTCATTATGTGGAAATGACTTGTTCATGTCTGTTAACTACTCAACATGAATTCGTTGTTAGGCCATAAATAAGCAAGAGTTGTGTGAGTCACATCTCTTTGCTCATTATATGGGAATAGTTTATTCATGCTTGTAATCAATAATGTGAATCTTGTTTAACAGGAAAGATGATCAAATCATCGTTAAATGGTAAAGGTGTAAAGACAAACAACTTATTGTAACTCATAAAATGATGTATGTGGTTCTATGAATAAGAGTGCAAGAGTTGATTATAGGTACTTCATTATCTTCATAAATAATTATAGTCAATATGACTATGTGTATCTTATGAAGAATAAGAATGGATTCTTTAGAAAATTCAAAGAATACAAGAATGAAGTAGAAAATCAACTTGACAAAAGAATTAAAGTCCTACTAATTGATCGTGGAGGCAAATACTTGAGTAATGAGTTTAGTACATATTTGAAAGAGTGTGGAATCATACCACAACTCACTCAACCCAGAACCTCGCAGTGAAATGGTGTTTCTGAGAGAATGAATCGAACCTTGATTGATATGGTTCGTTCAATGATGTACCAAACATAGCTATCTTTGTATTTTTGGGGTCACGCACTCCAAACATCAGCTCACACACTAAATATTATTCCATCAAAATCCATTGAGAAAACTCCACATTAGTTTTGGATGGGCAAACCATCCAACATATACTTTTCTCAAAGTTTTGGATTGTGAGTCATACGTCAAGCGTATGATGTCAACTAAAATCCAAAATAGATAAATGCTTCTTCAGGAGAGATCCAAAATAAAAAGGTTACAACTTTTTGGCACAAGTTAACGAATATTATATTTGTTAAGAATGGTGCAGTATTCTTAGAGAAGAAAATTTCTCAAAAGAATAAAAAGCAATGGCAATAGGATAACACTTGAGAAAACTCAAGATGATCCACAAGTGATCATGAGATGAATGATAGCATTCAAGATGGTCATGAAATGTCATATAAAGTTCCTTTGATCAGTGGGAGTACAAACAGTCACGCTTCACAAAAGTTTGTTGAAGAGACTTATACCTCTCACCAAGTGTTCGTTCAACTCGACCCGAGCAAGAACCAAATTCACAATAAATTGTGAAAGAAGTTGAGGAGGCTCAATAGGAGTTGCAAGAACATAGTAAGCTTAGAAAGGTCAACAAGAGAAAGAAGAAGACTTGATTTTTATATGGGTCTTCATGAAGTCTTGGTAATGGATACCGAAGATCCCTCGACCTATTAAGAAGCAATGGAAAGAAAATACGGCAGACAACCATAATTCGAAATAAAATTCATGTATTGCAATCAAGTGTAGAACTTGATAGATCTTCCTTAAGGAAATAAACTCATTAATAACAAATGAGTTGTTAAAAGGGAGATGGACATGAATAGTAACATGAAAAACAAGGCAAGACTTGTAGTGAAAGGTTTTAGTCGAATTTAAGAGATTGACTATGACGAAACCTTTTTCACAAGTTTTCATGTTCAAATCTATTCGGATTATGCTAGGTATTGATGCATTTTAGGATTATGAAATCTGTCAATTGGATTTCAAAATAACTTTCCTAAATGGTAAGATAGATGAGGATGTGTACATGTTACAACATCAAGATTTTGATGATCCAAAGAACAACAACAAAGTATGCAGGCTTCAAAGAGTCATTTATGGCTTGAAGCAAACATTGAGGATGTGGAACAAGCGCTTTGATGAAGATGTTAAAAATCATGGATTCATTCAAAGCAAGGAAAAACCTTGAGTATACAAGAAGGTTAGTGGGAGTCATATGTAGCTCTAGATCTTGCATGTCGATGACATATTGTTAATGTAGAATGAAGTATCTTTGATGGAGCAAACAAAGAGCTCATTGAAAATAATGTTTTTTCAATGAAAGACATGAATGAGGCTCAATATGTCTTAGAGATTAAGATATATAGAGATAGTCCTCACAAGCTCATTGGCCTAAGTCAAAAAGTTTAAATTGACAAAATCTTGGAAAGATTCCGTATGAGAAATTTCAAGAAGGAAAATGTGTCAATAAAAGTGTTGTGCAATTTAGCAAGTTACAATTTGTCACAACACACAAAGACATAAAATGCATGAAGAATGTTTCCTATGAATCAGTCATAGATTGCATCATGTATGTTATGGCTTGCAGACTGGATGTCGGGTATGCTCTAAGAATGACAAGTCATCATTAGACTTCATCTACTCCTAATTATTGGACTGCAGACAAGAATTATCTTAGGTACCTAAAAAGGACCAAGAATAAGTTTCTTGTCTCTGGTGGTCAAAGAGAGCTCATTGTAGAAGACTACACTGATGCTAGTTTTATAACTGATCCAGATGATCAATCTGGATACGTCCTTCTTCTGATTGGTGGTGAAGTGAGTTAGCATAGTTGGAAGTAATCAACTATGACAAACTCAATCACCTCAGCGGAAGTCATGGCGGCCGCAGAGGCAAAGCAAAGAAGAATGGATAAAGAAGTATCCTAAGAAACTTAGTGCTGTCTTGTCCTGTGAAGGATCCTTGGAGTTGTTTTGCTACAATAGTGCATCTATTATGCAAATCAAGGAGCCAATATCACATCATAAGACAAAGTACATGATAGAGAGTACTTCGTGACTCGAGACTTTATAGACAAAGGCAAAATTATATTAATATGGGTAGACACAAACAACAACATAGCTAATTCCTTGAAAATGCTTTTATCGTAAGCCAAGAACGAAATTTATTTCGAGTCCATGATTCTACAAGATCATGGAGAATGGCTTGAAAACTAAATTGAAAGGGTTCTCTCTTTTTAGAGTTTATGCATATAAAAAACTTTAAAAACAAGTGGGAGACTGAAGGTTGTGTGTTTTGAAAGTTATCTTTTTTTATAACGAATTTATGAATTGTTTATGATTTTAAATGTTATTATACATTTATGTTCCTTGAGATTGATATGTTATATATTTAGAAGCGTTCAAGAAGATGCTCATGGTCTTGAACCATAGAACTCTTTAGATGAAAACATAAAATCCTAAATATGTTCACAATCGTGGTAATTAAAGGGAATATTATTTACCATGAAGGTTGTCATGTCAATTGAAAGTACATTGTAGTTCTATAAATGTTGATAAGTGATTATCATTCAATGACATGAGTATATAAAATGGTGATTCTTTATATACTGAACATGACCTAACTAGATGGAGCATTATATGGATTAGTTTTGTGTCATTAATGTTTCCAATGTGTCTTTGAATCTTATATATGAGACATGTAAGTTTTTCACATGAGAAGTATATAATGTGATTACTATTAAAGTCCATTCAAATGATTGGAATAATATAGTAATTCGTTATGTACAACTTGTGCGGGAGAAATTTATATGTCAATATTATTATTGTCCCTCAATTATTTGAGTTATGATATTACTGGGCCCCTTGGTAAAGTGAAATTATATTGCATGCAATATAACTGATGTAGTTATACTTATAATTCACTTGAGAGACCAAGAAAATAATATAATGCAAAAATGACACGATCTTATTTTGCATATTATTTAAAATATCATGAGACAAGGATAGACACGAATTAAGTGGATCAAGCACGTAACGACTATGTCGTTTGGGAGACTATAATGTAGTGATAGAACCTCTTATAGTCCATAATATAAAGTATTTTATATTATATCCCAAGATGACGTAGATCCTCTGTAAGGTCACACCAACTGAACAGAAACAACAAGTATTTTACATTTTGAATGATGTATTTAATCTCATAATGTATGAGTTAAAATGCATGTGATAAAATGTTAAAGTAATATGTCATGTAAAATGACATGCTTAGATCATAAAATAAATTTATGAGAATATATGTGAATATTATTTTGTATAATGTTTGAGAGCATTACAAGAATAATAAATTAATTCATATTAGAATAATATAGTAATATTATTTACTCATAAATTAAATCCTTGCAAAATATGATTAGAGAATAACAAGAGAGTAATCATAGCCATTTGTGTAAATAATTAACACAAGTGTTGCCCTAGGACTTGGCTATATAAAGGGGTATGTTTGAGATGAAAAAATGACTTTTTTTCTCTCTTCCCACAATGGGATGAATAGTAACCGTGAATAGTAACCCCTTTTTCTCCTCTCTTGTGTGTAGAAAGAAAAAAACTCCATTGTTCTTCTTTCTCTTCTCTTGCAAGGTTTAGCCACAAAATGAAATAGCTTGTTCATTGAAGATTGAAGATCTAGGTGGTTGGATCTAAGCTCTAACCTCTACATCCATCTATCTAAGGATGCTTTAGGTTGTTGTTTAGGTTCAAGGTGAACCAAGAGACAAGGGTGCTTCCATGGCCGAAGAAGGAAGACGACGGTTTCCAAGAGACCTAGAAGAGGAATCGACTCCTCTCTACGAAGAGATTTGACAATCTCTTTAGGTATAATCTTTTATCCACTCTTGTGCAAGAAATAAATGTTTTATTTTCTGTTTTGTTGATGCACAAGAGGTGTTCGATGAAATGTCATAGTATAATCTTGCTTGCAATTGTTATATAAATAAGATCATTTGTGTATTGAGTTAAATAGAGGCAAAAAAATTTAATTTTCGTCGTCTTGAACTTACACATGAAATCTCAACATTAAGAGCCCCTCCTTAGTCCGATATAAAAGACAGTTTTAGCCCGCTATAATAGTCCATTATTGTAGTAGTGATTTCAATTAAAACGTCTAAATGTGCAAAATACATACACGACAAAGATGATTCTAATTATTTATTTTAAACGACTTCAATATAATGTTAATTCAACTAACTTTTATCTGAATAATTGTGATTTATTTTTGTAGCATGTGCTTGCACTACTACAAAAATCTCTTTTTTATAGCGGGTGAAAATACTCCTTTAATAGCGGACATGAGAGTGACTGTTAAAGGGGGCTATTAAAGGTTGTAGCACCCGTTATAAAAAGAGACCTTTTATATCGGACCAGCCCGTACATCCACTATTAAATATATCCTTATATAGCGGACCTTCAGCCATATTCGCTATTAAAATCCTCCTTTTATAGCAGTTTGTCTTGTACATCCCTATAAAAGGTCCCTTTTATAGCAGGTCTCACCAAGAGTCTGCTATAAAATATTTTGAAAAAAAAACGTTGCTGTCAACTTTAACATTTATTGCGAAATTGACTGATTTGATTGACATTTTTGCAGAGTTGTCCGTTCGTAATACATAATCAAAAGAAAATTTGACTATGTGCAAATATGTCTTGTTGCTTAATTTATTTTTCCATTGTATATTAGATGTTATATGATTTATTACAACCCAATTTTATTTTTAAATGACCTAATTAAACAACTAAATTTTATTTTTACAGTAATAATTAAAAGAGTTATGAAAAAAACTTTTTTTCCTGTAATACTTAATACTCATATATATATGTTTATCATTCATCGCAAAAATATGTAGACATAATTGAGTAAATAATTTTTAAATTAAGTTTGAAGGAGCACAATAATATTTGAAGGACGAAAGCAGAATGGGGGGAGATTTTTGCGGGAAGAAGGAAGAATGAGAGGAGATTTCTGTGGGAAGAAGGCCAAAAGGGGGAGAGTTGTTGTTTATATAGAGAACAAAATTTGTTGGAAGAAAAAATGTATCTTAACCTGTGGGACTATGTGATTTTTTGGAGTGTTGGATTGTCAAGAAATATTAACGGTTGGATTGAGAACTATATGGTGATCTGTGGGCGCAAACATTAATCTGATCAGAACTTTTTATAGCGGACATGTAGGCAAATCCGCTACAAAAGACTTTTTATAGCTGACCCTTTGTACCGTCCACTATAAAAAGATCATATTTTATAGTGGACCCACTATTACATCCACTATAAAATGTCATTTTTAATAGTGAATGTGTTGTTTGTTGTTATAAATTGCTCCGCTAGTAATTTTTTATAGTCAATTTCTTTGTAGATCCGCTATTAAATGTACAAAATTAATATTCAAATTACCACTGGACATATTTTATATTGGATCTTAAAAAAATCCATTATAAAATGGAAGCTATAATAGAGCATTTCAGTTGCAAAGTTGAAATAACTCAACTTATATATAAATATTAGAGTAATTGTTTAAAAGGATTGTACAAATCCAATAATAAGGTGGATTATTTTTCAAAATTAATTTTCAAATGACAAAAGCATTAATTTGCAATGTTGATTAGTTACTTGTCGTACGACTCGCGCTCCGAGCGAAAAAATTAAATTTTAAACTTCCGTATTATAATAATAAAATTATAATAAATCGTTTAAATAATAAAAAAAATTAAAAAACAACGAAAAAATAGAAAAATAGTGAAAACACTGTTTATTCTACTGTAAAAATGAACAGTAGCTTCAATGTTAGAACATGATAAATGTTTTATGCAGTGCATGTCAATGATTGACTGTACTAAGTAGCTTTAGAGATTATTCGGCTCCTCCTATCTGCTATTGCAGGAAAATTTTCATAGAGGGCCAAGCAGTAAAAAATTTCAACAGATAGGGCCAGAGGCACCCTAATAATTGCACAGAGGGCCAAGGGCGCGATTAATAGTCGCGCCCCTAAGGAATTTTCGATTTTTTTTCCTGAAATCAAGGCATTCTGCATGTGCTTTTGCAGTTGTGGGCCCGGACACTTAGGGGCGCGACTATTAGTCACGCCCCTAAGTGATTCTGAAATTTTTTTTTTAAGTACTAATATATAATTTTTTATTATTTGTTAATATATCAATAAAAGTAGTATATTCATATAATATTTATTATTAAAGCAAATTAATGATAATTTCAATATACAATAAATTTTTAATATATGTATAGTTGTAATATAATACTATTAATTTGTCTTGTTAATTTTTTTGGGTTAAGTTATAATTATTTATACCCTTTAATATAATAATTAGTTAGTACTAATATATTACTTTTGGGTATTTGTTAATATATGTATATTAATATATATATATATATATATATATATATATATACTACAATTATTATTAAGCAAATTAATAATAATTTAAACATAAAATAAATTTGTATTTTTAATATTTGTAATATAATACTATAAATATTATGTATATTTGCAATATAATACTATTAATTTGTCTTGTTAATTTTTTTGGGTTAAGTTATAATTATTTATACCCTTTAATATAATAATTAGTTAGTACTAATATATTACTTTTGGGTATTTGTAAATATATGTATATTAATATATATATATATATATATATATATATATATACTACAATTATTATTAAGCAAATTAATAATAATTTAAACATAAAATAAATTTGTAATTTTATTATTTGTAATATAATACTATAAATATTATGTATAGTTGTAATATAATACTATTAATTTGTCTTGTTAATTTTTTTGGGTTAAGTTATAATTATTTATACCCTTTAATATAATAATTAGTTAGTACTAATATATTATTTTTGGGTATTTGTTAATATATGTATATTAATATATATATATATATATACAATATAATTATTATTAAGCAAATTAATAGTCACGCCCCTATGTTTTTCTAATAATTTTTTTGGTTAAGTTATTATTCATACATTATTTATTATTAAGCAAATTAATATATGTATAGTTATAATATAATACTATTAAAATTACATATGTTATTTATACACAATATGTTACAAGAAATAATAAATTGATGATATATTGAAGATATAACAAAATTAAAGTATATTCTCAAACCACATTAAGATATAATAACATAAATTAAAGTTCATAAAATCCTCAAACACAAAATATTTTGCAATAATCTCCAAGATAAACATACATATTCAAGTCTCCTAAATAAACATACATATCCAAATGTTTGAGATACAACAAACTAATTAATAAGGCATGAAACAAAATTACGTAATCTTAAACTAAATAAAAGAACAAGCTTCATCTTCTTCTTGCTAATTACCTGCGATAACGAAATCTCAAGCATTACAAAATTGAAACCAATGTTGTTTTGTGAAATAAATAATACTAGTATTACCTTCGTCGTTTAGGGGTGCAGTGCAGGTGCGCCTGCTGTGTCCCGTTTGTTTGCATCGCCCACAAGTGTATGCTTGTCGATGTGTATTCTCTTCATCCATTTCATTTCTCATCCTTATATGTTGACGTCTCCCCTTCTTAACAGCATATCTTGTCGGGTCCGGCACTAGCTTTGGTCGTGGAATTTCAGGCCATGTGTCAGAATTGCCGAATGGCTCAAATTCTGGCGTCCATGTTGCCATCAACTCTTGAACGCGATAAACAAGAGATACACACACATTGCTACTTATGCCCCCTTGAGCACAACATGCTACGATATGAGAACAAGGGATACCTGTTAGTTGCGGTTTTTGACAAGTGCATGTACCCCCGGGCACTTCTAACCGCACTGTATGTATTCTATTCCTTTTGATCTTGTTCCCAACGAATCTTTGACCTGTTTGAACCTCATATTTTCGCTCATTCCGGTACGCTCGCACCGTATGTGTATTTCCCCTTAATCTTCGCTCTTCTAGTAACGCTTGGATTTTGGGAGAGAAGAGGAAACCTTGTTCAATTGTTTTTTCTGCTTTTGCCCGTCTTTCAGCAAAGTATTTGACCGACTTGTAGAATGTGATTTCAACAAGAGAAGTAACCGATAACTCACGTGCTTCTTTGAAAACATTATTAAGGGATTCTGGTCTGTTTGTTGTCATCATCCCCATTCTACGGCCTCCTTCATCGAATGAAAGAGCCCATAAGTCAAAACGCGGTGCATTGTTCCTTTCAACATCGTTCGGATCCCTACCAATATCCTCAATCCATGTTGCAACGTCGGGGCATTTTTCACGAATACGACTGAGCCTCATTAGAAACTTCCTCTTTTGATTTTGTTTCATTGCTTGCCTCAAGATCTGTGTTAATTTTTTGTTGATAAATTCTTTAGTGAAATTTTGACATATGTGCCTTGAACAATATCGATGAAAGGCATGTCCATCTTGGGTGCTCCAACCCAGGTCTGGCTCACTAAAAACCCGCATGATACTCTTGTGACGATCAGAGAGTACTGTCACAACTCGTGATCCGACCACTTCCCTACGAACAAATTTCATGAAATCCTCCCAAGATTTGTTGTTCTCGGTATCAACCAACGCGAATGCAAGGGGCACCAACTGATCTTCTGCGTCGAAGCCACATGCAACTAACATCTTCCCCTTATACCGCCCAGACAAATGTGTACCGTCAATTCCTATAACAGGTTTGCAATGCCTGAAGGCCTGTATTGCCGGACCATATGCCCAACACACTGCTTGAAATAATCTTTCATTTGGATCATTTGTGGGGCGATAAACCACTCAATCACTGTATTCAGGTTTGTTCTTTGTATGGCATTAAGTAAGGGCACGATTAAATCATAAGCTTGCCTCCAACCTCCGAACAATTGCGCGATTGCGATCTCTTTTGCACGCCAACACTTGAGATAAGGAGCCTTGAAATTATATCTCTGCTCAATGGTAATCTTATTGTCTTTTATAGTAAACCTTACATTTTCCTTAACACTTTCTCTGATTATGGAAGCCATGAATGGAGACGTTAAGTGCGGATGCTTTAACCTATCTCCCGACATAACACATTCATGCAGACCTTGCCTTGTATTAATAATAAAAGCATCATCACTTAGCCTTCTTGATGCATACAACCTCCAATTGCAATTTTGGTCGGTGCACTCAATTGTATACACGCTTTTATTAGACTTTCTCTTCTTAAACGTGCGGTTCGATTTGATGTGAAAATCATGCACAACCCATTTTAGATGATCCTTTAACCGAAAACATTGTCCCACTACCAAACCATCTTCTGTGACATACCCTTCGTCGTCAAAGTAATTGCCATCACCAATTATATCGATGATTGCATTAATATTATTCCACGAAGCTATTGATGAGAATCGGTTCGGTCCCGTAATGGCCATGTTGTCATGGTCAGAGAAGTCTCTTCTTCAGAATTGTAATTAGGGTCTTCGAAAGGTGTAAAATCCATATTCATGAAAGCATCATTACCACACGTATTTCCAATTGGGCTTGCATCTTGGTTCACTAATATCTCAACCCGTTCTGCGGGTTAATTTCATCCAACCCAACATTAAATTTGAAATCCTCATAATCCTCTTCTTCCTCTGGAATCGATTGATTTCGATTTGAGGTTGCATTATGTTCATAACAATTGGTACGAAGATATGAATCTGGCATTCTACAAGCTATTGGCTCAACATACTCATTTGGGGTTTCGTAAGCACGACTACCACTTGCACAACTCTGGTTTAGGGTTTTCCGTAACTCGACTACCGCTTGCACAACCATGGTTTAGGGTCTCATGACTCGACTGCCACTCGAAAAACCTTGATTTGTGGTATATCGAAGAACTTTTGGCTCAACGTACAACTCAATCATTGCAACAGTACCAGGATGAACCGAATGGTTCACCATCAGTCTCCAAGTATCATTACTCGACAGTTGTAACTCAGTATAGAACATTACCGGAGGAGTTAGCTGTAATCCGGCATTGAACCTCCCTGATATCTCTAAAGCATGTGTTGAACTTGAAATCCCCATCCATCGGTACAACTCTGTCTCCAGTTCACCGAGTGTTATATAATCATTCACTGTAAAACTACCGGTAGATTTTTTCGAGTAATGCACACCATGAGGACCGTTCTGGATGGATCCTCCAGTGTAGAAACTAATAAAAAATATTTTATATGTAAGATTTTGGGAGGAGAAGTGTGAAAATTTGATTTAGGATTTGTGGAGAGGAAGGGGGCTGTTGGGGGAAGAAGAGATAAGATTGAAATAATGGTTGGAGAGAGAAGAAAAGAAAAGGTGCTGCTGTATATATTTTGTTCATTTAGGGGACATGTGGACCCCTCATCTGAAAAAAAATCGTGCAAGATTCAGACTTATCTGCAAAAAAAAACATCTTCTTAGGGGCGCAACTAAATAATTGCGCCCCTATGTTAATTCAAAAAAAATGGTGAAAAATGCATCTTCTTACTAGGCTGTAATCTTTCTAATCTTTTTAAATAATAATAATAAGTATATATAATATTAATATTTATAGTATTATATTACAAATATTAAAATTACAAATTTATTTTATGTTTAAATTATTATTAATTTGCTTAATAATAATTGTAGTATATATATAGAGCATGGCTAAAATAATATGCACAGTACACCACATTTTGTACTATGCATATAGATATAGATCATTAAATTGAGATTTAAGTTGCTCAATAAATTCTTCATATGAAAATATTGTAGGAAATCAAATTTCGTGATTTTTAGAGCTTTCTAGCTATTTTTTAAATATTTTTTAAAAACAGTCCAGATTTAATACTACAAAAGTGCCATTTCTGGGCTGTTTTTTTAAAAATATTTAAAAAATAGCAAGAAAGCTCTAAAAATCACGAAATTTTATTTCCTACAAGATTTTGATATGGAGAATTTATTGAGCAACTTAAATATCAATTTAATGACCAAATTAAATACAAATGACCCCATAGTACATTATGTGGTGTACTATGCATATTATTTTAGCCATGCTCTTAATATGAGCATGGCTAAAATAATATGCATAGTACACCACATAATGTACTATGGGGTCATTTGTATTTAATTTGGTCATTAAATTGATATTTAAGTTGCTCAATAAATTCTTCATATCAAAATCTTGTAGGAAATAAAATTTCGTGATTTTTAGAGCTTTCTTGCTATTTTTTAAATATTTTTAAAAACAGGCTAGAAATGGCACTTTTGTAGTATTAAATCTGGACTGTTTTTAAAAAATATTTAAAAAATAGCAAGAAAGCTCTAAAAATCACAATTTTTTTTCCTACAATATTTTCATATGAAGAATATATTGAGCAACTTAAATCTCAATTTATTGACCTATATCTATATGCATAGTACGAAATGTGGTGTACTATGCATATTATTTTAGCCATGCTCTATTAATATACATATATTAATAAATACCCAAAAGTAATATATTAGTACTAACTAATTATTATATTAAAGGGTATAAATAATTATAACTTAATCCAAAAAACTTAACATGACAAATTAATAGTATTATATTACAACTATACATATATTAAAAATTTATTGTATATTGAAATTATCATTAATTTGCTTTAATAATAAATATTATATGAATATACTACTTTTATTGATATATTAACAAATAATAAAAAAATATATATTAGTACTTAAAAAAAATTCAGAATCACTTAGGGGCGTGATTAATAGTCGCGCCCCTAAGTGCCCGGGCCCACAACTGCAAAAGCACATGCAGAATGCCTTGATTTCAGGAAAAAAATCGAAAATTCCTTAGGGGCGCGACTATTAATCGCGCCCTTGACCCTCTGTGCAATTATTAGAGTGTCTCTGACCCTATCTGTTGAAATATTTTGCTGCTTGGCCCTCTATGAAAATTTTCCGCTATTGCATACACAACACAAGTTGCACAGTGACAGATGGGGAAAAGTTAAACAGACCTTTAATTTAAAAAGAAAACACACACCTCATTGATTGCAGGATTGCAGTTTGAGTATTAAACTTTAGAAACAAGAAGCTAAAAAAAGAAAAGAAAAAAGCCCTGTCCATGAAGTTGTTGCTATATGGATAATATCCACCTAGTTGTACAGGACATGTCTCAAATTACTTAATTAGTACCTTTGTACATATAAGAAAAACAGTTGGTTACCTTCATAAAATAGGAATAAACAAAGGTAACGTGTAAAGGAAACTGTAGTGTTGTTCGAGGAAAGTGGTACAACAAACAAATAAATAATAAGAAAAACCAGACAAATCACTCTCCTCTTTTTGAAACAGAAAACCCCACCAAATCTAGCTACCGTTGATCAACTTGTTTGTTAATATAAAGCGTTCAAAAAGTGACTCCTGAGAAATTGCTAAGAATGTGAAAATCTATAACCATTACCCTTGTCTTATGTGCTTGTTATGTTGCATGCAGGAGCAGGGGATGTGAGATATTTCCTTCACATTTTCATCCAATGAAAAAGAAGCTAGGTGCTATATTGCTTAGTTTTTCAACTTGCTAACGGAATCCATCAAACTAGGATGAACTTCATTTGCCCTTTGCTTTATCGTTATTCAACAAAACCATATATGTATTAATGTATAGAACCTTTTCAATGCATGCACGTCTTGGTAAACAATTTATTATTACAATTTGATCAAACTAATCGTCTTGGTGACATTAATTTTCTACTTACAAAGTAATCAAAATTTATCTCCATTTTGTTATGGAGCTCGACAAGTACTCGACCAATGTGGGCAACTATTTTTTGGCTTCATTTTTTTATTGTTACCATGTCGACAAATATTTTGCATTAATTTACGCTCGATCTGGACCTAGACTGCTAAACAAAAGTTTGATGTTGTACTGTCCTTTACGATTACATAGGCTAATATCGTCTATATTTTTATATGTTCAATAGTAAGTTATTTAAATGTTTGAAATTTTAATTCTCATCTTTATCTTAAAACTAGTAGTACTGTACGTAATTACATATATTTTGTCCTATCGGCCTTCTCTTTTTAGAAGTAAACACTCATTTTATTTCGCGTAACACGATAATTTATCTCTATATATATCTAATTACGTAATTACATATATATATCTAAGATAGATACCATTTAAATTGTTCAGAAACTATTATTTGCTTTTTATTTTTTTCCCCATCAGTCCAATTTGTCTTACACATATTCTGTCCTATCGGTTTCTCTTTTTAGCCTATGCTCAGCCTTTTTCTCATTTCTAACATTCACCATTTCCCGCCTTTCTTAATTTATCAAAATCCAAGAATCACACTATTATTTGTTTTGTTTTTTTTACCTTTTTACGAACTTACAATATTCATAATTAATATTAAAAAATTATGAAAAATAGTATAAAATATATCACAATATAATTCAAGATCCAGATACACACTAGTTAATTAGTATACACTATACGATTCAATTTTAAACACTGAACGGTTTAATTAAACACCAATTAAATTTCCAACATAAACATCTGGTAATATATATACATATATATAAAGAGAGGTGTTGGTGATCTTAACTAAAAATTATTAAAATTAAATTCAAATGACAAATTCGAACAGTTGAAATTGATATACATAATAAGTGATGCATTTACATATCAAATTTATTGTTTTTCAAATTTGTTTAATACAAAATCAAGCGGTAAAAATATTAAAGGTTTAAATTATTTTCATGCATTCATTTTTGGTAATTTTGACCGCTTGACTTTGCACTAAACAAAATAAAAAAGTTATCAATTTAATTTGCAAATAAAAAGGTCTGTACTTTATATCGGTTTGACCGGTTCAGATTTGTCATTTGAATTTTGATTTCATTATTTTTTAGTTAAGCTCACCAACCTTCTTGTGAAATTAAGAACAACCTTCTTGTCGTTTGTAATAGTCAAAGAATGGTAATTTTACATTCTATTGCTGGTACAAGTGTTTTTTTATATATTCTGTGTATTATTTATTTTTTTGGTGGCTTCATGGAAATATGTTCAAAGAAACAACAGCTTTAGCACATTTAATTTTTGTTATTCAACATTACAGTTTTATATTAATTTCTGGTAAGAATTTTGTTCTGGTATGAATTTCAGCGAGCACGGGTGTATATGCAAATTCCCAATTTTCTGATATACTAATCTGGTATCTTCTGATAACATTATCTTGGTTTCACAGGGTCAGTTATGTTGGAACCAATTTTTCGTTGCTGGTACATTTTTTTAGAATAACCATGTTAATAAGAATAGAGAACAACAATTATTATTAAATGGACCATCAATCCGCTAAGTCATTTTGAAAGTTTGCACTGATTTGCCAAATCACACAAAAAAAATTCATTATCTGCAACAATCGTTCAATTGTTGTTTAGTCTTTTTTCTAGAAGGGTGTATACTGTATAAATATGATTAAAATGGAAATTTTGTGTATGTTCACTTCTCCATATTTTTTTGTCTACTGATTAAAATTGATAAATTAGAAAAATAAATATATAATTTAGAATCAGACCTAACAAAAAGTAATTTTTACTTTATTAGTAATACTTATTTAATGCTACTTGCGAATCACAAACATAACATAACAATCTAATTAAATTTTGATCTCCAAGTCTATATTAATATAGAGAATATTCTTAACGACATATTCAAGGAAAATAAACATTCAAGAGTGCAATTATATTTCTAAGTGAACTTATTATTATGTATCTTATTTTTTTTTGTTTTTAGATTGAATCCAAACTAAATTCAAAAAAATTGTTCTTGAATATTGTTGGCAAATTAAGTTTATCATATTTGTTATTTTTTTTGTTTATTTTCTTTTCAAAAAATGTCATAAGTTTGAATATTTTAGTCATTTTTACATAATAATCCTCCGTTGCAGCGCACGGGCATGATACTAGTTTTTTATTAAAAGTGAGGAAAACCCACTTGTTTCATTGAAACATATCCTAATACATGCAGAAACTTAAAGCACCAACCAATGCATTAGCAAGCTAATACAAAGATTGCATCAATGTTCATCAAAACAACGAAATTACTATCCTATTACAAACCATGACTATTATAAAGTACAGACCAAATACATCACCAACAAATAAAACAAAACCACAATATCATAACAAACCATCAAAACATAACAAAAGCCACATTATCATAACACTTTGAAATAAAATCTCAAGAAACCATCAGTTGATAGGTCGTTTGGAAGGTTCTGAACATCCTGTGGCATTATTAAATGTAACTTAAGATAAGAGGAGTCTTTGTTATTCTAACACCAATATCTTGGCATAGAAATAATTTGAATTGTTATGCTTCTAATAGATCTAGGTTTCTTATTCGTGAAACAATTTGTTTCTTTCTAATCAGATATTTCATATCACATCACCTCTAATTAGTTCAACTAGAATTGCATCTTTCAAAGGTATAGTTGCATCTTTGATCCATAGGTCTTCTAAACATGACCCTTGAAAATCAAAATTGTTATATCTACCTATTCATTGTCATATGCTTTTAATAAAAGAGCAATCAACAAAGAGATGATCAATATGTTCATCTTCATCACAAAATACACATTTAATTTCACCAGGCCATCCTTTCTTGGCTAAGTATTTTTTTGTAAAGACTATTTTCCTCCTGACTAACCACATGAAGACTTTGATTTTTAATAGAAGTTTAGACTTCCATATAATATCAAAGCTATGATTATTGAACCCACCAAATTCCAACCATTGGTACATAGAATGTACTGAGAACTTTCTTGTATTATTTCATCTCCAATATAAATTATCATTTTTGTATTATCTGTTATAACATCAGAAACTATAGCTTGTACATTTTTCCATTCTTTTTTTAAGATCCCTACAATTTGCCTTTGAAATTCTAAATTTAATTTATTATTGCTAAAATCTTCAACAATAGAAATTGTTTGTTGAGAGCAAACTAGAAATAGACTTAGGAAAACGAGAGAAAATGGTAACTCCCATTTCCACCTATCTAACCAAAAACAAGTATCTACATCAGTACCTATTTTTTTTATTCACACAGATTGTCATCATATGATGTAAAGAGCTTATATTTTTTTTCAAAAAGGGGAAAATAATGCTCAATTCCTTATTCTTCTATATTTATCCTGCCAAATAGATTTCCATAAACCAGATTCTAGAAGATCATCATATCTAAACCACCATTTAGCTAAAAGGGCCTTATTCATAATATTCAGATCTAACATCCCAAAACCTCCATGTTCATTACTTTTGCAAACAATAGACCAAGCTACAAGAGTTAGTTTTTTCCTAGTAATATTACAACCAAACAAGATAAACTTCTATTGGATTAAACTCATCTTTGGTTTGACAATTTACAAAATAATTAAATACTAACCTTGTACATGAGTTTTGGTGAAGATGCGGGTTAAAACAGGTACACACCAATGTCAAACATGCTCAAACACGCCCTGGAGAAGTCAAGACATGTTCAAGTCATCAAGGAAAGGCTTCAATGTGCAATACAGAGCACAGCGTTACCATAACGCTTCAATGTTCAGGTCATCAAGAGAAACTTCTATCCTAGATCAATGTATGGGGCAATACCACACTACACGACAAAAGGTCCGATTGACAACACAATCTAGGATAAAAGGATGCACCACTTGACAACACAAGTGTGGTGCACTAAAGGCTAAAATCTAGCTAAAGGTTTGTTCTCGAATTTATAATAAGACAACAAATGATATCCTATTGCCATCTAGGTTAGGTAGCTGGAGAATAATTGAATTAGGCTCTTTGTTGTGCTCAATTTGATGCTTGGAAGCTTATGGGGGGTGTTTGATATCGTGTTGGTTCGTTTCTGCATCATTTTTATAGGCTGGACACTTTTTGGGATCTTGAAACCTCCAATTTTGACTATAGCGTTACAACAGCTCCATAATGCATGGATGGAACGCGTTATATAATGCCTTGTGCCTTTTTAAAAAATGCCCTTCTTCTCTTGTGCAACTTTCCTGTGGGCCAAATCCTACATAAATCCATTATAACGCCTAGATAACCTGTTATAACGGGTTAGAAGGCGTTGTAATGCCTTGGCCAAGCATTGTCATAATGCTATGGTCGGGAAAATCCTGCTGCTGCTGCCTCTCTCTCCTCCTGACCCATTGTGACGAGTTGGGCACACGTTATGACGGGTTGCTGATCCGTTGTGACGGGTTCTAGAGCGTTATGGTAACACTGTGCTCTGTTTGGCACTGTGAAGCCATCCCTTGATGTCTTGAACATGTCTTGACTTGTCTAGGGCGTATTTGAGCATGTCTGACACCAGTATGTACCTATTTTAACCTGCATCTTCACCAAAACTCATGTGCAAGGTTAGTACTTATTTGTTTTGCAAATTGTCAAACAAGAGATGAGTTTAATCCAACAAACTCCTCATTTTGGCAATTTGCAAAACTATTTGAAATGTGCATAACAAGTGATGCACATAAGCATTTCTCCCCCTTTTTGCAAATAATAACAAAAGGCTCAAACAATCAAGCTCCCCCTGAATTTAACACATATATATTCATATAAGTCAAGCTATTATATTACTCCCCCTTAATGAAATAAATTTTTTAAATATTGCACAATTCATTAAGTTCAAATAAGATTTTCCAATTGAGAATAGGAGAAAAGAGCAAAATCATCAAGAGGCATATTAATTTGTATCTATATCATTCCTAATTTAAATCTTAACTCAATGTGTTGGTTAATTAGTATCAAGAGATTTTGTGAAAATATCCGTGATTTGATTTTTATTGTCAATATACACAAGTTCTATACTTTCTTTTTCCACATGATCTTTGAGAAATTGGTGCATAATATCTATGTGCTTGGTTCTAGCATGGGTTATTGGATTTTTAGACATCATAATGGTACTAGTATTGTCACACTTTATTGGTACCTTGGTAAAATGCAAATCATAATCCTTAAGAGTCTGAATCATCCATAGAATTTGGGTGCAACAACTACCTGCGGCTATGTACTCTGCTTCTGTCGTAGAGAGAGCAACCGAGGTTTGCTTTTTACTAGACCAAGATACTAAGGACTCACCTAAGAATTAGCAAGTTCCACTAGTACTCTTCCTATTTACTCGGTCATCGGCGAAGTCCGCATCGGTGTATCCTATCAAGTCAAGTTTGGTAGTTCTACCGTACCATATATCCAAATTTATTGTACCTTTAACGTACCATAAGATTATCTTAATGGTTGTCATGTGTGATTCTTTTGGAGATGTTTGAAATCGTGCGCATAAACATATGGTGAATATGATGTCTAGTTTACTCGCGGTTAGATAAATGAGGCTTCTGATGATTGCTCGATAAAGTGAAATGTCTACCGATTTTTCACATTCATCAACTCCAAGTCGAATGTTGATTGCCATGGGCATTTTCATTGGCTTGCTTTCTTCCACACCAAACAGTTTAACCAATTCTTTAGCATACTTGGATTGGTTGAAGAAGATCTCTTCTCCGTTTTGCTTGATTTGTAGTCCAAGAAAGAAATTGAGCTTTCCCATCATAGACATCTCGAACTCCTTACTCATAAGTTTAGAAAAAAATCCTCCGCAAGATAAGAGTTAGTAGATCCAAAGATAATGTCATCAACATAAATTTGTACTAGAAAAATATCCTTGACATTTCTTTTTGTGAAAAATGTTGTATCTTTCAAACCTCTTTTGAAACCATTATTAATTAGGAATGTACTTAACCTAGAGTACCAAGCTCTAAGAGCTTGCTTTAGATCATATAAAGCTTTGTGTAGTCTATAAACATGGTTGGTAAATGAAGGGTGCTCAAAGCCCTTAGGTTGGAAAACATATACCTCTTCGTTTATGAAACCATTCAAAACTGCACTTTTAACATACATTTGGTATGGTACAAACTTCATGTAAGAAGCATAAGAAAGAAGCATTCTAATGGACTATAATCGTGTTACGGGTGCAAATGTCTCTTCATAGTCAACTCTCTCTTGTTGAGTATACCCTTTTGCAACAAGTCGTGCCTTGTTTCTAACAATATTTCCAAATTCATCGTTTTTGTTTCTATAAATCCACTTGGTTCCTATTATGGTCCGGTTTGGAGCTTTTGGTACCAATGTCCATACCATATTTCGTTCAAATTGGATAAGTTCTTCTTGCATAGCAAGAATCCAATTTGGATCTGATTTGCCTCTTTAAAGTGTGTGGGCTCAAGTTGTGACACAAAAGCACAGTGAGATATCATATGATTTAACCTAGAACGAGTTGTAACTCCAACTCTAGAATCACCTATGACATTATCTAAATGATGAAAATTAATCTCTCGAAGCACTTCGGGTATTTGATATTCAGTGATGCTTGATGAGACATCTTCCCCTTGTAATTCTTCATTTAGTATGTTTCATTCTCCTTCATTGACATCTTCCCCTTGTAATGGTTTTTGAATGGAGTAAGTATACCCTATAAGCTCTACTTTTTGATGAGTATCCTATAAAAATTTCTTCCAATGACTTTGAATCAAACTTACCCAATCCCAATGATTGATCAAGTACAAAACATTTTGATAAAAAAAAACTTTAAAGTAAGAAATATTTGACTTTAATAACCTTTCCAAATTTCATAAGGGGTCTTATTTGTCAAAGGCCTAACATAAACTCGATTTATTATTTTGCATGCGATATTGACCGCTTCGGCCCGAAGAAACTTAGGAGTCATATACTCATTTAGCATTGATCTTGCAAGCTCTTGCAAATTTTTATTTTTACGTTCAACTACTCCATCTTGTTGATGTGTTCTTGGTGTGGAAAATTCATGTCTATAACCATTTCTAGCACAAAATTCATATAACCTTAAATTTTCAAATTAACCACCATGATCACTACAAATAGTAACTATTTTTACCACTCTTTGATTTTCGACTTGTGAGCAAAAATTAATAAAATACTCACAAACCTCTTCTTTGTATCTAAAAAAGTTAACCCAAGTATACCTACTAAAATCATCAACAATCACAAAAACATATATTTTCCTTGTCAAACTAGATATGTTAATTGATCCAAACAAGTCCATGTGAATAAGTTCTTATGGTCTTTTAGTTGAAATACGATCATTTGGCTTAAAACTAGTCTTGGTAAGTTTACCCTTCATACAAGCATCACAAATACTATCAACATTCATTTTAGAGATTTGCAAACCACGAACTAACTCAAGATTGACTAGTTTCTTAATAAAGTTAAATGATGTATGACCTAATCTTCGATGCCATAACCATGAGTCAGAATTGGTTGCATTTAGACAAAGTTCATCGGTGGTGAAATGGTTGATATGAAGATAATAAACATTCTTGGTTCTCTTACCGGTATAAACTAACTCATTTATTTTGGTATAGTAAAGGGATCATTCTTGGTCATTAAAGTTAAGATAGAAATCAGAATCACACAACTTGCTTACACTTAGCAAATTTAAATTCAACCCATTAACAAGATAAACACCATCGATAGTTACATGATTGTTACCAATTGACCTGATTCCAATGATTTTACTTTCACGTTCATTGCTTCCAAAATTCACTTGGCCTCCATCATATGGTGTAAGATTCTTAAAAACACATCTATTACCCGTCATGTGGTTTGAACAACCACTGTCTATTATCCAAGAAAACTTTTTGTATGACGAAGCCAAGCATACATAAGTATTTTGAAAAGACATGCAATTATTATTTAAACCAAAACTTGATTTTAGGGTTTTACTTTTTGAGATACTTATGATTAGTCTAATTTGGTTTGAGGATTTTGGGAACCCAAACATAAAATTCCTTAAGTTTATTTCTTTTGAAAGGACATTCAAAAGCCATATGACCAATGTGACTACAATGGTTACAAACAATATTTGAGTTAATATATATCCAAGGTATTTTTGTGCAAGAGTTGATAGTTCTATGTTTGTGCTCAAGACACTTTTCTTTATAATGATATTCCTTAACTTCCATTATAATGGTGTCGACCTTAGGTTTATGTTTATAGAACTTTTGAATTGTCTTGGGCTTGTTAATTTCTACATTCTTTTGAATAATGCCCAAGGAAGCATTATCCTTGCCTTTGTCCAACTTATTGTGTGAAATCCTCTTATTGTACTTAAATGCATGGTGAGTACATTTCGGTTTGGATGGTTTCCTCTTACGAATGATAGAGGTAGGTGTACAAGTCTTAACACAAGGTGATTCAACTTTTGAAATAGACTCTACTTCGCTTTTGGACTCAAGAAGATTCAATTAGATTCTAATTCACAAATTCTTTTCAAAAGTCCACTAATCCCCTCTTCTTTTTTATCCAAGCACATCCTTTCGTTATCATATTTTACTCTTAATTCATATTCACTAAAGATGGCTTGGTCATCATACAAAAGCTTTCTATTCTTGGATATAGACCTAGTGCCTAAACTACAAGAATTTAAATGTACCTCTTCTAGTGAGTTGGAAGAAGATGTGATTGTAATTCCTCTTTCTTCTAGATACTCTTCATTGACTTTGGAGAAGATTTTAGCCACTTCATCATTCACTTCATCCTTTGTTTTTCCTTCACCAATTTGCTCTTGTGCCAAGGTGTTGTTCTCCTCTTGTAGAATAATTATAGATTCAATCTTGTGATTATCCGCACTTGAAACACATTTATTAGAGCAAGAATTTTCTTTAAAAGCATTTTCAAGAGTATGCCATATTTCATATGCTAGATTAGAATCAAGGATTTTCCCTATAGATTAATCTACAAAATTCAAAATGAAGTAACAGGAATTGCTATTATCTAGGATTCTAGAAGGTGAATCCTTGGTAGTATAAAAGGTTTATTTGTCAAGTGTGTTTAAGATATCATTTTCACTAACGTAGTCTTGCATTGCATTTTTTCAAAGCTCAAAATTTCCATTTCTTAAGAGTTTAGGGGGCTCACCATACTCATATCGAGGCTCATGTTGGTCAAATTAGGCTAGGTATGAACATTTGTGTTCTGATATCAATTGTTAGAATTAGGATTGGGGCTTAAAGCACAAGCATAAGATCAAATTACTAGGCGGAAGCATTTTCAATCAACAATTTCAAATTAAAAGCTTTTAGATCTTAATCACCTAGCCCATAATTAAAGCAAGCAATTTATAGAAGTAATAGAGCAAATCACAAATCAACAAAGAGCAAAGTAATAAAGAGAGAGAGAGAGAGTGAAGAGAGAGCAATCGAGAACAAAGAGAACACGCTATGTAACGTGGTTCAGCCAAGCTTTTAAAAAATGTTTAACGGCCTTTAACGGTGAGGTGGTTGCTTAACGGTTTAATGTTAAAATGAAATTATACAAAAGTTAAATTAAAAAATGGCCAACCATTTTTATCTATTATTTATTTATTTTAGACCAAATTATGGTGCAAACATACACACTTTTTGTCATCTGTATGACTCTATGTAACTATGTACTATATAATATATTTAACATTATTATTACCATGGCTGCTTTTTTCATCATTTACAAATATGCATGATGTGATATGATATGTTTAATAATTATAATTTAGAATGTATTTAATTTTGAAATGTGCTTCAATGTTTTTTATAAGCTCTACTATCTAATTGCATATGTCGCACCAATATAACAATATATCATGCCAGCATCAATATAACACATAAGACCAGTGTACCCAAACAATCAAGACACCATCATAACATTAGTAACTATCCGACTAAGCTCATAATAACTAACCCCAAGTTAGTAAATAGTAAACGAAAATGAAAAAACTAAATTAATCCAACAAGTTGATAAATCACCAAGTATATTACAGTAAGCATCCAGCAAAAACACAAATAAAAAACGACGTTAAAACGGCCTATTTTTAACGGATTTATAATGGATTTATACGGTTTAAACGGAGTTAAATCCGTTAAACTGCAGAAAACCAGTTAAAAATGTTTTTTCCTGAAAACTTAACGTCATGACAAGTTTTTCCCGTTAAAACGATTAAACTGAAGTTTAAACTCCATTTTTTAAAAGCTTGGGTTCATCCTATCAATCAACTAGGACCAATGTGCGGAGCCGATTTCACTATAAAACGAGTTTTCTTTACAAAGTGCGGAGCCGATCTTTGACTTCTTCTAAACAAGCAAGTCAATCTTCTTCTCCTAGACCAATGTATGGGGGCAACACCACACTGCACGGTAAAAGGTTCGATTGACAACACAATCTAGGACAAAAGGATGCACCACTTGACAACACATATGTGGTGCACCAAAGGCTAAAATCTAGCTAAGAGTTTGTTCTCGGATCGATAATAAGACAATGGATGCTATCCTAATGCTCTCTAGATTAGGTAGCTGGAGGAGAATTGAATTAGGCTATTTGCTGTGCTTAATTTGATGCTTGGAAGCTTATGGGGGGGTGTTTGATACCCTGTTGGTTCATTTTTGCATCATTAATATAGGCTGCACACTTCTTGGGATCTTGAAACCTCTAATTTTGATTGTAGCATTACAGAAGCTCCATAACGCATGGTGGAACGTGTTATAACGCCTTGTGCCTTTTCCAGAAATGTTGTTCTTCTCTTGTGCAGCTGTCATATGGACCAAATCTTGCAGGAATCTGTTATAACGCCTGGATAACTCGTTATAACGGGTTGGAAGGCACCTCGATCTCCTCCTGACCCGTTGTGACTGGTTCTGGAGCGTTATTGTAATGATGTGCTTTGTTTGGCACTATGAAGCCATTCCTTGATGTCTTGAGCATGTCTTGACTTGTCTAGGGCGTGTTTGAGTATTGTTTGAGCATGTCTGGCATCAATATGTACCTGTTTTAACCTGCATCTTTACCAAAACTCATGTGCAAGGTTAGTACTTATTTGTTTTGCAAATTGTCAAACAAGAGATGAGTTTAATCCAAAACAAATAAGAAATCTCAGTTTACTATGTCAAATGATTTTTCAAAATCAATTTTCAAAAGAGTACCTTTAATTCTATGAATTCTAATTCTATGCAAAAGTTCATGGGCTGAGACTACATTATCTAAAATAAATCTACCTTTAATATATGCAATTTGTGAATGGTCAATTAACTTATCCATTAGAGGAGCTAATTTGTTAGCAAGTAATTTATTAATGATCTTAAAACTACAGTTGATGAGACTAAATGGTCTAAATTTCTTTAATTAAAACAACATCAGATTTGTTTGGTATCAAACAAATAGAAGCCATATATAATTTTGAAATATCAAATATGTTTGAATAGAAAGCATTAATTATAGCTATGATATCATGTTTAACTAAATCCCAAAATGATTGATAGAAAAGAAAGAACATACCATCAGGGCCAGGAGCTTTGTTAGGATTACATGAAGAAACAACATTTTTAACTTCCTCATAAGTAAAAGATTGTATTAGAGTATCTACATCTTAAGAGCTTATTTTGTTCTTTAAAGGCCAAAAATTATCTTTAAGATAAATATTCCTAATACTTCTAAATCTAATAATTTCGTGTAAAAGCTAGTTACATATATTTCTAATTTTGTATTTTTATATTCCATTTGACCATTGATTTCTAAAGATAAAATAAGATTCTTCTTTTTTTCTACAATTGGCTATAGAGTGATAAAAATTTGAGTTTCTATCACCTTTTAATTGTATTTTAGTTTTGCCAGTTAAAAAGATCAATTTCTTCTTGATCAAGATCTCTTTCTTCTTGTAATAATTCTAATTCAATAATATGTTTAGCACAATATGATTTTTGATTTCTTAAACAAGCTCTTCTATTTTAATCCTAAAATTTAAGTTTTTTCTAATAAATTATAATTTAAGTCTCCAACTATTTCATATATCTTCAGTATTTAGGGAATAAGAATTCCACCATTTTTCTATGAGGTTTCTAAAGTCATCGCATTCTGGCCAAACTCTTTCAAATCTTATAGACTTATTTGAACTTCTCATTTTATTGTTTGAGGATAGAATAAGGAGATTATGATCTGACTGAATTCTTGGAAGAGGTGTAAGAATACTATTATGATAATGATTATGAAATTCTATTGAACAAAAAATCTATCTAAGAATGTATAATTTTTTTTATGAGATTGATTTAGCCCAAGTATATTTCAAGTCTACTAAGGATAATTCCATCAGTTCTAGACTTGAGATAGTTGAATTGAACCTGCTACTAATAATATGATTGTGAGTATGTTCACTTCTTTCACTTTTTTCCTTACCATGTTAAAATCATCACATATTAACCAAGTGAGATGTTGTAATCTTAAATAAATTTGTTCTAATTTTTAGAGAAGTTAACACACACCCATTAGACAATGTTAGTGGTGATCCAAGAGTTGAGTCATAACTCGATCTAGGTTAAACCAAATAATAGATCATTGTGCATTTATATCACAATTAGAACCTTTACATTTTAAAGATGCAAATCAAGATCCCAATTGAATCATAGCTATGCAAGATGAACTAATTCAATTTGAGAGAAACAATGTTTGGACTGTGGTACCTAAACCAACAAACTAATCTATTGTTGGTACAAAATAGGTGTATAGAAACAAGAAGGATGCATTTGGCAATGTAGTAAGAAATAAGACACGACTTGTTGCTAAATACATTTGCCCCGGTGGCATGTTTAGAATAAATACATATGCTTCTTGCTTATGCTTCTCACATGAAATTCATATTGTACCAAGTGGATGTCAAAAGTGTATTTTTGAATGACTTTATAAATGAAGAAGTATATGTCTCTCAACCTAAAGTCTTTGAACATCCAACTCTACCAATCATGTTTACAAATTTCATAAAATCTTATATGATCTCAAAAAAGGTCCTGAAACTTGGTATGATAGATTGAGCACATTCTTGATTGAAAATATTTTTAAAAGAGGCTTAAAAGACACAACGCTCTTTACCAAGAAAGGCAATGGTGATATTATTTTAGTAAAAATATATGTTGATGATATCAACTTTGGATATAATGATTATTTGCTTGCCAATGATTTTTCTAGTCTTATGAGTAGGAAATTCGAGATGTCAGTGATGAGAGAGCTCAATTTCTTCCTTGGACTTCAAATCAAGCAAAATGACGAAGGAATCTTCATCAATCAAGCCAAATATGCAAAGGAGCTTGTCAAAATGTTTGGAGTTGAAGATTGTAAGCCTACGAAAATATCCATGGCTACAAATATTCTCCTTAGAGTTGATGGAAGCAAGAAAATGATGGATATCTCTCAATATCGGGTCATAATTGGAACTCTCCTCTATCTTACCGCAAGCCGACCGGATATAATGTTTGTCGTTTGGTTATGTGCAAGAAATCAAGTTTTTCCTAAGGAATATGACATAATCGCCGTAAAAAGGATCTTGTGCTACATTAAATGTACAATAAACTTGGATATTTGATATGGACGTACCACCAAACTTGACCTTATAGGATATACTGATGCCGACTTTGCTGGTGATCGAGTAGATAGAAAAAGTAGTAGTGGTACTTGCCAGTTTTGGGTGAATCCTTGGTATCTTGGTCAAGCAGAAAGCAAACTCTAGTTGCTCTCTACGGATGAAGCAGAATACATAGCGTGTGGAGTTGTTGCATCCAAATATTGTAGATGGTCCAAACCCTAAAGGACTTCGATTTGTATTTAACTAAAGTACCTATAAAATATGATAACAATAGCGCAATCATGATGTCTAAGAATCCAATCTCACATGCGAGAACTAAACACATTTAAAATACACATCAATTTCTCAAGGATCATGTTGAAAAAGGAATTATTGAACTTGTGCACATTGTTACAAAGAATCAAATTGTGAATATCTTTACAAAGTCTCTTGATACAATCCAACATATCAACTTATTAAGATTTAAATTGAGAATGATTGAAATTAGAAATTGATTGAGGGCGAGCTTGTACTCTTATATTATTATCCTAATACTTGTTTATCCTATTGCTTGCATCTTTTGCTTCTCAATTGATACATTGATTAATTATAAATTAATTGATACTTGTGCCTTATAACTGCCATAATTCTTTATGACTGTTGAATTGAGGGGGATTTGAAATGCTTATGTTTGTTATATATTTCCAAATTGAGGAGGAGCTCTTAATCTTGACATGTTAATTGAACACTATGTGCTCATATTAAGGGGAGTATTAAAACTTGAATTGAGCCTTTTTTGTATATTTGTAAAAAGAGAGTATGTAGTAGTTTAGTGCATAAATTGTCGGCATGTACTCACAAGTTTTTGCAAATTGTCGAAATGGAGAGTTTGTTGGCTTTAGCTCATCTTGGTTTGAAAATTTGCAAAATAATCACAATACTAACATTTGCACAAGTTCAGTTTTGATGAGTTCAAGTTAAAACATGTATAATTGACCTATGAAAATATCACAAATGTGATGTACAAGTCGAGACAAGCATAATGGTGTAAGAAGCAAGCAAAATAGAGGAAAAATGAGCCTTGTGTTATATTAACACTTCAAGAACTCGTCATAACGGGTTAAAAGACATCATAACAGGTTCCCATCCGCAACAACGGGGCTTGGGCAGGTGTACTCACAAGTCAAAAGATTTGGAGCTTGGAAATTAACTAAGTACTGGAAAAACTGAGGCTTGCGTCACATTAACACTTCTCGAATCGTTATAACGAGTCTCAAACCGATATAAGGAGTTCCCCATCAGTTATAATGGATTCATGCTGAAGTGGGCCAAAGAGTCGACTGGAGAGAAGAACAAGTGCATTTCTAGAAACTGCCCAAATCGTTATGACGGGTTCCCAAGGCTACGTAACGGGTTGCACAATTTTGGTAATGCTTGAAATGCAGATTAAAGAATTCAAGAGCTGAAAGGTCCTATGCTTATAAACGCAGGTCCCCTTCTTTCCGGAAGATCAAGAAAGCTATTCTCCAAGTTTACAAGCACTCAAGAGCACTTACAGAGCACAAATGCCTCCTACAACAAGCATCCAAACCTGAGATTTTGGATAGCCATTGTCTAATCATCTAATCATCGATTCGAGCTAATTTCTTTTACTATGTTGTCTATTGTGTCGTCAATACAAGGCTTTGTTTGATTCTGATTGTGTTGTCAAGTGAATCATTCTTTGCTCCGAGTTGTGTTGTCAATCAGAGCCTTTTTGTTATACCTCGCAAGCTTGATGTTGCCCATTGCAAGGATCTTGGAGTCTTTCTGATATGCTCCATTTTGTAAAATACTTATCGGTTATAGTGTTGTTTACTGTCTGGTGTGGAACCTGGGTCTCGTGGAGTAGGCATTGAGTAGCTGAATCACGTTATATCGCGTGTTCTTTACTTTTCTTGCGCTTGCTCTTACTTTATCTATATTTCTTGTGAAATCTTGTGAACCAATTGAATTGCACCAAAACTTGTAAAATTGCTAGGCGATTAAGATCTTGAATATCTTGTATACACGCTTCTACATAATTATTACCTAGACCATACATTCTAACAAATAACACAACTATATATGAGCTATGCTAGCATGCTTCATTGATCCATGATGTGTTTTTGCTCCACATTCGAATGTAAAAATTTAAAATTCAAATTATCGATCCAAACAGTTCAACGTGATCTCCATATCGAAATTTCACTAGACCAAATTTTACAATTTTTAAAAATTTCACTATTTTGTAGAGAAGTGGAAAAGCGATCATATTAATTTGTCCAGAAATCATTAGATTAAAAAAATTTCCACCTCTCCAATAAATAGTAAAAAAATTCAGAAAAAATGTTAAATTTAGTCGATAGTGAGATTTTAATATGGAGAACACGTTGGACGGTTTGGATCGATAATTTGAATTTAAAATTTTGAAATTTGAAGTGAGGCCAAAACTTGAAGACAAACTTTATGAAGCATAATATCACAACTATATATATATATGTGTGTGTGTGTGTATAGATACGTATGTGTATATATATAGATGTGTATATATATATATATATATATATATATATGAAAGGAATTCGTAGCCGCCTAACTTCCAACCGCTCCATAGTAGCAAATATAAATGACCGATCCAGAGCGTTAAAAATATTTTTCCAAACTAATATAGACTTGGAGACTAATTTTACATTTTTTTATTTTTTTACTATTTTATCGGATAGATTGAAAAATTATTTATCTAACAATTTACAAACATCCAATTTTCAACTCATTTGACAAAATAGTAAAAAAATCAAAAAACTGTAAAATTTGATCTTCAAGTCTATATGGAGAACATTTTTAACGATTCGGATCGACCATTTATACTTGGTATGATGGAGCGGTTGCGATATGAATGGCGCACGGCTACGGATCCCTCCTCTCTCTATATATATATATATTATATATTCTCCATACTAATGTAGACTTGGAGACCAAATTTTATATTTTTTTAATTTTTTTACTATTTTGTCGGAATGATTGAAAATTAGATGTTTGTAAATCGTTAGATAAATAAATTTTCAATCCATGCGATAAAATAGTAAAAAAATGTAAAATTTGGTTTCCAAGTCTATATGAATATGGAGAATGTTTTCAACGTTCCGGATCGATCATTTACATTTGCTACCATGGAGCGGTTGGAATTTTGGCGGCTACGAATCCCTCCTCATATATATATATATGAGCATGGCTAAAATAATATGCATAGTACACCCCATTTCGTACTATGCGGTCATTTATATTTAATTTGGTTATTAAATTGATATTTAAGTTGCTCAATAAATTATTCATATCAAAATCTTGTAGGAAATAAAATTTCGTGATTTTTAGAGCTTTCTTGCTATTTTTTAAATATTTTTTAAAAACAGCTCAGAAATGACACTTTTGTAGTATTAAATCTGGACTGTTTTTAAAAAATATTTAAAAAATAGTAAGAAAGCTCTAAAAATCACGAAATTTGAATTCCTACAATATTTGCATATGAAGAATTTATTGAGCAACTTAAATCTCAATTTATTGACCTATATCTATATGCATAGTACGAAATGAGGTGTACTATGCATATTATTTTAGCCATGCTCTATATATATATATATATATATATATATATATATATATATATATATATATATATATATATATATTATAACCTAGCATGTCGAATAGATGTTATCATGTTAATAATTGATATTT